>WTSP01025383.1:0-58248 GCA_025331215.1 Actenoides lindsayi | reverse complement strand
GCTCCGTTGCCCTTCTCTGGCCACGCTCCAGCCCCTCAATGTCCTGCTGGGAGTGAGGGGCCCAAAACTGAGCCCAGTCCTAACAACAAGGCACTCCTGTCCTGTGCCTGCTCATTGTAGCTGAAGAGATGCACATTAAATGACCACCTTCCTTCCTGCAGCTAATGAGAGGAATGAGCAGAGCAGGGTCTTGTTCACCAGCCCCTCAAACCACTCAGCCTTGGTGGGGGAGGAGGAAGCCTGTTTCTCTCACAGGAGCTCAAACCCCATTATTGCTGGCTAAGACCTTAATCTAGAAGTTATGACCGGAAAAAACCAAAAGTGTGTGGGCAAATGGCTTTGTACCTTTTTCCCTGCTCCCCCTTCATGCCCTGGTTGCACAACCCCGGGAGAGACAGCCAATGCTGATGAGGTCTCCAACAGGCAGTGGCCAATGCTCCTTGAGAAAGCTAAACGTTATCAGGTTTCCCCAACTAATTTCTAGTCCAGAGAAGTTTGCTTAATCATCCTTGTGTGGTTTTCCAGAAAGAAGGAAGCAAACCTGTCAGGTCTGCAGGTATCCTGCTTGAAAGTGCCATTTCAGTCCATATCAGGAAGCAGGGATTTGGGAAGCAGGGACTCCACCCTTTGTTTCAGAGGGGAGGGGTGGAGGGGTCTTTTCAGCATTACAAGGGTGGAACATTAGGCTTAGATCCTCAGCTGTGTGTATGCATGATGCCCTATTCTTCTTCATCTCCAAGAATCCTTGCCAACCTCGCTACTGGGCAAAACTAGGTGGCTGAATGGCTTCAGCAAGAGCAGAAGCAAGTGAGTCCCCAAGCTCTGGGAAGAAGGAGCTTCTAGAGGGGCAGTGGAAGAGCAAGAAGGAAGCCTGGAGCACCTCTGTGGTAGCTGCTAAGCACCTCTGTGTAGAACCCAAGGTCTACGCTCCCTTTCCAGTCCACAAGGACACAACTGACACAGTCCATGGACCACAGGGAAGGATTTGGCTGTCTGAAGGTGGGTGTGGGCTGAAATGCTCTCTAAACCCATGACCAGCTGGTGGCCCTGGGCTCTGGCAGGAGCCTACAGTTTGCAGTTAATAAATGACCTGAATACAACAAACAGATCCCCAAGCTATTGGCTTCCTCGTGGCTTTCTTGTCCTTGGAGAACAGCGGGTATTCCCTGCCCTGAAGACAAACCCCTCTGCAAATTCCATGGCATTGGACCATATCTGGAAACGCTGCCCCAGTAGGTGAACCGGTGGTTTTGTCTCTGCTCCCTGCCCCAGCTACCAGCTCTTTTGCTTCCTTTTCCTTAGATTGTGCATGGCCTATTCCCTCTTTCCCAGCTCTCTAAGCTCTGCCCGGGGTCTGCTTCCCAGCCATCCAAGGGTCCTGGCTTGCTTCATCTCCAGGATCATCCCCTTCAAGCCATGCACTGGCTTGGATGCTGTGCAGAGAAAATGAGAAGGAAACATCTTCATAACCCAGCTTTGCAACCTGAACTGGTGGCAGGATGGCTCAGAGCTAGGAGCCATCCCACCCTATCACGTGTTAGTCCTAAAAGACAGCAAGAAAGGACCCAAGTGTGGACAGGCAAGAGGGATGGAAGAGGGTAGGAGCAGAAGGGTGCACAGCCAGAATATGTGCTGCAGGTATGAGGTGATCCAGGATGTTTATCAACCTTTTCTCCTGAATATTTGTAGTCAAGGCAGGTTTTACTGGTTATATCAGGGTACTGTGTCCCCTTTGACCAGCACTGGTGGTGGAGGAAGCCTATGTCCTGGAAGCACCTATGTCTCTGACCTCTTTTGCTTGTCCAGACACAGAACAAAGGCGGGTGGGACAGAGGGAATTTGAAGTAATAAAACTGAAAACCTCAGAAAGGATCCACAGGCAAAAATCACTCTGGTTTGGAAGCATTTTTGTCTGGAGACCTGTGATCACACTGTGATTTCACCCGGGCAGAAATGACTTCATGAGTCACTTGGGAGATCTTCATGCATCTTGGAGCAACCGTTGGCGCAACTGAAGCATCGGTGTCCTACCAAGCCTTCATCCGTGCAATGACAAAGCATCTTTCTTCTGCAGTTCACTCACAGCCTCGGCTTCCCCCAGCCCGTTTATGGGGAGGGGACAGCGGGCTCTCCATGCACATGCTCCTCCACAGCATGCTGGATGGAGCAGATGGCTGCCCGGCATCCGCTGACATCCAAGCCACAGTAGATGCCAGGGCTGAGGGAAGACCTGGTTCCAACATGACCCCTTTCCAGTCCATCAGGCAGCAAGGTGGACAGGGACCTTTTCCCAGCCTTGCTGAAGCCAACACAGCAGATGTAAAGCCATTAACTCCTTTTGCTCCTTCATTGACCAGGTGGACGTGGAGCTCCCAGCAGTGGGCTTTCTACAAAACTGCCCTTCTGCTTACTGTCCAGCTGGCCTACTGACCTCACCCCATCACCGCCTGGATAAGCCATAGAGAGTTTAGGGTGAAAAAAAAACAAAAAGAAGGAATTGAGGAGAAAGTAAAGGGAAAATTTCCATAACTGCATAATAAAAGCTGATTACATAAGGACATCTTGCGTCATCTGCGGCTGGCATCTCCAGAGAAGTAATTACATCTGCACCACACATCTAAAGAAAATATTATCACGTTAGCTTCCAAATCCTATAATTAGCTCTTGCAAGATATGTGCCAGGGGCTTTATCATTTTGTATACGCTGGCTGTAGAGCTATAGAGAGATATACGGAGGTTATTTTATTTGCCAGCTAGGAAAATATTTGGAGTTAAGTGTGGTAGCTGTCCCTAGTGCCCGTGGAAAGGGTGGCTCTGAGATTTGGAAGTGGTGTGCAAAGAGTGAAATATATTTATGGTCTCCCTTGGTGCCTGCCAGGCTGGTGGGGATTCAGAAGGAGAGCAGGAAGAGCAAAGCCAGGGCTTGGCTTTTTCCTCCTCCTTCAGATGCTCTTTGATTTCTACTCTAGTGCTCTGAACCCTAGAAAGCGATTTTTCACTTGCTAAATAAATGACCTGATTTGCAGGGAGGTGTTCTTCTCCCAGGCTTCTGGGCTCTCTGCTCCATCATATTAAACAAAATCATAGAATCACATAATGGTTTGGGTTGGAAGGGACTGTAAAGATCATCCAGTTCCAACCACCCTGCCATGGGCAGGGACACCTCCCACTAGAGCAGGTTGCTCAAAGCCCCGGCCAACCTGGCCTTGGACACTTCCAGGGATGAAGCATCCACAGCTTCCCTGGGCAATCTGTGACAGGGTCTCACCACCCTCAATGTCATAGAATCACAGAATGGCTCGGGCTGGAAGGGACCTCTGAAGGCCATCTAGTCCAGCCCCCCTGCAGTGAGCAGGGACACCCTCAACTAGTTCAGGCTGCTCAGAGCCTTGTCCAACCTCACCTTGAATATCTCCAAGGATGGGGCCTCAACCACCACCCTGGGGAGCCTATTCCACGATTCTACCACCCTCAAGGTAAAGAACTTCTTCCTGATATCCAACCTAAATCTACTCTTCTCTAATTTAAACCCGTTACCCATCATCCTTTCACTACAGACCTTGTAAACAGCCCCTCTCCTGCCTTCCTGTAGGCCCCCTTCGGTACTGGAAGGTCTCCCCGGAGCCTTCTCTTCTCCAGGCTGAATAAGCCCAGCTCCCACAGCCTGTCCTTGTAGGCAAGGTGTTCCAGCCCTCTGATCATCTTTGTGGCCTCCTCTGGATCTGCTCCATCAGGTCCATCTCTTTCCTGTGTTGAGGGCTCCAGAGCTGGACACAGTACTCCAGGTGAGGTCTCACCAGAGCAGAGCAGAGGGGCAGAATCACCTCCCTCGATCTACTGGCCACACGTCTCTTGATGCAGCCCAAATGATGAACTGGGGCTTAGAGATGCCAGTTGCTGTCATGTAGTATATGACCTCTTGTGTTAGCAACACAAGCCCTCACTGTCACTTCCCAATGGGCAGAAGTAGCAGCAAGCCTGACTATTCCAAACTTCTTGGTGCTCTCTTCTTCATCTGTTCCTCCCCTTCATCTGTAGGCACCTCTCTTACAGCCTGGTCTGGCTCAACTGTGGCCACTTCATCCATTGTTCAGCAAAATTCAGTACATTATTGAGAAGCCTTGAGTAATTTCTGTTAAACTGGATTAACTAATGTCTTCTAGCATGATATGTCACTACAATGTGACAGACCCCTGACTAGTCCTTCTTCAGCTGTCCAGCATGCCTGTGCCAGGACTGGAAATGGAGTAATCACAAGACAGGATAGCTGGCAAAATACCATCTGAATATTTCTATATGCTAGAGGAATACTTCAGCCACCAGGGAGGCCAGGTTTTGGTATCAGCATGAAGCAGATATAACACGCTTCTGATTTTTCTCTGCTCTGATGTTATTTTTTTTTTCTCTTAATGAGCTTGACATAATGCTTCTGAACTGTGTTACCATTTTTTTGCCACCTCAGTGTGAAAAATGCACATATCTTGTCTGCTGTGAACTGTTAAAAATATTCACACAATCTTCTTCTAGTGTTTCATGGCCTCAAGATAGTCTTGACCGTTTAACCTGACTGAATCCTGCTGTAATGGTATTTCAAGAGTATTTATTTCATTATTCTATACATGCCAGTACATGACTGAAGTGCCCAGAAAAAACCAAAACCCTACCTGACTTGAACTTGTAAAATAATGAAAGCACACAGTTTACAATATTTTGAATCCTGATATTAAAGAGCAGAGTTATAAAGAATGTGGTTCACAGTCCCATAAGTTGCATCATGTGTGAATTTTCGGACAAAACAGTTCAAATACTAAGGCTCTGCCCAAGAGGAAACATCAAATATTTTTAAGAGTCTTGATTGCTAAGCTGAAACTGCTGTCGCAGCTCTGCACACACACAGCTGCTCTGGGGAGGGCGAGCTCGTGTAAAGGCCTCACGATTTGAGAGGCAGAAGTCCATTTAACCCAAGGGGAATGTTTTCCCAGGAGTGGAAACAATAAATAGGGTGAGGGACTCAAGGGCTAGTGCCTTTCTGCGGTAGAGACTTAGTTCCTACTGCTGAGCTGATTTATTGTTATCTGATACAGCCATAAAATCCTTTGCAGGGGTGAAAGAGTACAGTCTGCAGTGTGAGGCTGAGAGGAGGCTCTGTTTTTAAACGCTTAAATACTAGCAAAAGTGGTGTAACACATTCAGTGCTAGTGTAACAAGCATTTTTGTAGTGAGGAAAAGCACTGATTCCTTTAGGTAATGTCCCGGTTTGAGTGGGAACAGGACATTGATAATTCTCTCAACATGTACCAGTCAAAATATATTCTGCTGTAATCCTTTGTATCTAGCCTAGCAAAAGTCCAAGTAGACCTGTTTTCTGGATCTGACAATTGCTATAGAAACTACGCTACTAATGATGATGGGGTTTGTTTCAACAATATTTTTGTTTCATTAAGAATTTTTTTTTAGTTTATATTGGTTAGGTTTGCAGCTATCCATTCTGAAACTCCTGGATTCAAATAAATGTGTTAGGCTAACTGTGGACTTGTTAGCTACATATGCCAGAGAAGAAGAAAATTGGTAAGGCTCTTCCTTACAATAAACTGATGTATCCTCTTTCTTTAACAATACATAAAAACATGTGAATGTCAGTTTAAGTGAAACTTAAACTTAGGGAAAAATGGCTGAAAAGTTGCATGGCAGAAAAGGACCTGGGGGTGTTGATCGACACCTGGCTGAACATGAGCCAGCTGTGTGCCCAGGTGGCCAAGAAGGCCAACAACATCCTGGCCTGTATCAAAAATAATGTGTCTGGCAGCAGTAGAGAAGTGATCGTGCCCTTGTACTCTGCACTGGTGAGGCCACAGCTTGAGTGTTGTGTTCAGTTTTTGATGCCACAGTATAAGAAAGACATTGAGGTTCTGGAGCAGGTCCAGAGAAGGACAACAAAGCTGGTGAGGTGTCTGGAGAGCATGTATTACAAGGAGCAGCTGAGGGAACGGGGGTTGTTTAGTCTGAAAAAGAGGAGGCTGAGAGGAGACCTTATTGCTCTCTACAACTACCTGAAAGGAGGTTGTAGTGAGATAGGTGTTGGTCTCATCTCCCAAGTAACTAGTGATAGGATGAGAGGAAATGGGCTTAAGTTGTGTCATGGGAGGTTTAGATTAGGCATTAGGAAAAATTTCTGTGCTTAAAGAGTGGTGAGGCATTGGAACAGGCTGCCTAGGGAGGTGGTGGAGTCACCATCCCTGGAGGTCTTCAAAAAATGTGTAGACATGGCACTTTAGGACATTGTTTAGTTGTTATGATAATGTTGGGTAAACAGTTGGACTTGATGATCTTGGAGGTCTTTTCCAACCTTAATGATCCTGTGATTCTGTGAAATTTAAAATGGGATGGCACAGCTTTACAAGTACTTCAGTCAATGTTAAATAATGTGTGCAAGTGGAACTTGAAGAATTTTTGCCCACACCTTTTTCATTATAAAATATAAGATACCAAGAAGTCTGAAGGTTAGCATAACTTCACATACTCTAATTAATCACCACATGAACGATGTTATTGCCAACTGTAGTCAGAATAGTATTTACTTAACTCGGGCCTTACCTCATAATGAAACTCAGCTACTTTATCTCCGAAGTGTAGCAGTAGGGAAAAAACCTTGGAAGTAATTTTTCCAAGTAATTCAAGTACTTTCTCAGATGTTCTTTGTGCAAATGATTGGAGCATCACTCTTAAAGGAATGTTTCCTCCCTCAATTCAGACTATGGAGGCCTTGTTGGATACCAAAAGGGGATACTAGGAGGTTCCCTGTCTCCAGAGCTGTCCAGAGTTTAGTACCAGGGCAGTTACAAGGTGCCTTGGAAGTATCAGTGGCTTATGGTAGATAAGGCTATTTCACTACTGAATAAAAATGGTCTAGGGGTTCAGAATTATTTGGATAATCTTTACATGTAATCTCTGAATGAATGTGGGACAGCAGTAAGAAGTTTTCAGCTGTGTATATTACTCCAAAACCAGGGAGGACAAAAGGGAATAAATTTAAGAAACCATTCTGTTTTAACTGAGCTCATAGTTATTGCACTTTTCCAGGTATATGTGCTTCTGGCTCCTATAATCTGTCCTGTAGGTTATCAGCCACTGCTGGCTACAGGCATGGACTCGAAGCAGGAAAGAACAGTTGCTACACAAAAAGGATCTTTACATCTTTACTGTAGCAAGCTTCTAACTCAGTTTACATCGAGGAAAAGTGAATGTAACATTTTGCATCAGATGTAGGTGGTATGGACACTAGATTGTAGACTCCAGTCTTCTGTGACTGCTAGTATTCTATACTGCACCCTGAGTGTTATTCTACACCTTTTAAGGAGCAACAGAAAAAATTTCTGACAAAAACAACCGGTACTCTGAATGACTTCCTTCAAAGTGGTTTGTCTTTCAGCACGTGATCTGACTGACCTGCCTGCAGATATTATGTGAATGCCTAGATGCTACCACAGTACCATCCTGTGCTACTGCTGAACTGGATATCTTTTCAGCAATAGCTCTTCTGGATTCTGCACTGCAAATCAGGTACCCTAATCCTACAGCCTCAGAATACTATGATGTGGCCTGTGCTATAAAGAAAATTCTGGTAGCCTGTTTGTGCCCTTGCGACTTTCTCCTATTACTATTCAAATGGGATGATGAAGTACTTCAGATCAAGCAACTGACACTTCATAATTGGCCTCATGCGCAGCATTAATATTCCATCTAAAATGATTTTGAGAGAAGATTTAATTTGCATCATCACCTCCAAATAGGATTACAAATAATTTCAAGATATTACGACTATTCTTGAAATTAATATACTGTCTGAGGAAGACTGACTGTAGCTCAGACTCAAAATTCAGAGACTTCTGTCTTGGACTTTTCAGGGGTTTGAAGTTTTCACTGGTTATGATGGAAAACCTAGTGCCTCTGAAAGAATTGATTCCCTAGTGTTTTAGCTGGTGAAACAGTAACACCAATCCATCAAAGCTATGTTTTACCAGATAAAACATGATTTTTCTGGGTTGATACTACTCTGCCACCTTTTAGTGGAGAATCTCATTCTGTTAATCTGGTGTGGGCTGCCTTAGGGCTTGAATGCTTTTGCTAAAGTGCTGATAGTGTTAGTGAAATACCAATTTACCATGTTAGCCTAGTGATATTTACATCATTCTGCCATATTTTGTTGACCATAGCGAACCGTCATCCTGTTAAGCGTTTATCAAAGATGGGGCATATGATAAAGAAGGCATTTCTTGCTAGCGTTGTTCAACTCCACTATACCATCTTTGGATAAACTGAAACCTTACCTCTATGTAGTTAGGCCTGTACAAACTCGTAACAGCTGATGTCTTTGAGGAAGAATAAAATAGGCCTTTTTGTTTTGAAGTATCTCACAAAAAAAGTACATGACTTACGTAGCTCTCAGATTTAATGATACTCCTCCAATCAAAACAGACTTGTCTATTATGGTATTAGAGATACAGAAAATAAACTATTTTTTTCCATGTATGATGATCATTTTACATGGGTTGTGTATTCTACTTCCAAAAAAATTACTTCCCTTGGTGTTAGATTGAAGTTCAATGGCTAAAACATGTATATTAATACTTCATCAAGTGAAATCAGTCACTAATTAATAATTATTACTTGCTTCTAATACCATGCTTCCAGTTTGTAATCCTTTTTACAAGGATTATGTGGAAATACAGAAAATAGATGTCCATTTCTAAAGTAGTTAACTGACCACAGTGCTTTAATATCAAAACGTATTTCTCCTCCACTTCTGTATTATCATCTAGGAACCATAATGATTAGAGAGGTAGGACAAGATTCTCTACATTTTTGAAAGCCTGTGGTATTCTAAACTTGTTGAATCAATGTGCATAGTGCTACAAAACACATGACTTTTTAGAGGCTATTAGGGAAACAAAGTCTATACAGAGAGTGAGTCTTCAGCTGATTTATTTTTATATTATGTATGCTATAGAACAACTGAAGCTTTTCAAGTGACTTTAAGAAGAGAAGGCTGAAGGTCTCGAGTAGAATCTCACTGTGGAATCTCTTAAAAGTCAGTTTGGCATATCAAAAAACAAAACAACCCACGTTAAAACATGTAGCCGCTGGGTGTCAGTCTTGACTCAAGCATGGATGTTTTGTGGGCATCGCTGACTGCAGAGATTTGCTTTGAGATGACTGATGCAGCAAGTTTATTAATGTCAGTAGTATGACTAATATGCTTATTTTTTAAAACTTCAGGAATTTGATTTCTCCTGTAGGAGTACCAGTGCCATGACTATAGCCACTTTGCTTCATAAAGAGACCAAACCCTGTAATTTGATGGTTTTATAGTGGTGTTTTTACGTTGAATGGTCTGTCTGGGCATTGTGCTTTACCTGTGGATCAGAAATACATAGATGGGAACAGCTGATTTTTCCACCTCCCAGGCCTCTGGGGAGCTAAGCAAGCACTGGCTTGTAATGGAGTGCGGGCTGCTGGAAGTGTTCTTGAAGGAGAGAAAAAGGTGGGATGAGGGTGTAAGATCTTTTTTATGTATAGCATTGCCTGCTGGAATAATTGAGATACAGGCTTTGTTAGTTAACCTACCCTGCTTAGTATATTACTGCCTCTTATATGCACTTCTCCTTTATTTAAGAACTTAGTCCTTTTTAGAGTTAATCTCATGTGACAGACCTTCAACTTTTTCTTTTGAAAACCACTTGGATTGTTCTGCACTGCAGAAAATAAAGTGTTTTTTCAAAGACAGCATTTCTGCACTCTTTTCCCAAAGGTATTTTTAATTGAGCTTTTGATATTGCATATACAATAAATGTGTAATGCTATATTACATTTTCTTATGTTGTCTATATCTCCACCTGACAGACTGGCAGATTGAAAAAATTACTTAGGGAACACCAAATAGTAGTAAATGCATTTTGCCAAGCTCTGTTTGTGAATGGGGCTCAGACTATTGGTGATTCAGCCAAAATGAAAATGCTGATTCATATGAAGACTTTGAGAAAAGTATAATCAAATTCAAGGGAATGAGTAAACATCCAGTACTAGTTAAGCAAAATTAATTTCAGAACCCTTCCAAAGTGAGCAAATTGCAAGCTCCTGTCTTTATGGAGATCCAAAAGTAGCCTAACAGTCTAATAGTCTGCTTCTTCCACAATTTTTTTTAATTACCCCCATTTATTGCTTATGTTTTCAGGAAGGTTTTTCTCTTGATGAAACTGCTTTTGAAGAGTGAGATGGCAGTACTGACAAAGCTGACATAACTGGGAAGGAATGTTCGTCACAGTTAAAGTTAAGAAACTTTTTAGTGCTGGATTTCTTATATTCTTGAGACTGTATATTGAACTGAGATAACTTCAAATACTTGCTAGCTGACTGAGTATTAGGATGTCAAAATACTTTCTTTGAGCAGGATACTGAAGCATTTTTCATTGCCTCTTTTATGTTCTAACTAGGCTGTTTTTTATGTGGACATGTCAGCTGTAGATACATATCTTACAGTCCTGTGGCTCTTTTTGTGGAGCATCTGTAATTGCTTCACACTGGTTTGTAGAGATTAGAGATGCTGGGACAGAACTGCCCAAAATTTGTTTCGAAAATAATTTCTGTGAATTATATAATGACAACTACCACGTGCCTGTCGATGTTGCCAAGTTCTGAGATGATGCTTCTAAGCTGTAACTGGAATTGGGAGAAGATGGATGATGCAGTACAGTTAGGTTGAAGGAAACAGTGGTATGGGGTTTTTTCTGCATGCTCATGAAACCTGACCTAGACAAAGCAGCAACCACTTCTACTTGCAGTGCCTGCTTCTTGTAGTGTGGTGCAAATGCAGTGGATCATAGGCTTTCTTGCCTCCTTGGCTTGAGAACCTCTCGACAACTCTGGTCTGGAGTAGAGCTTTTTACTCCACTCTAAATACATAAAGTTCTAGTGGAAGGATTTTAAAATGATTAAAAGAAAAGTGAAGTTGCCTGAACTAGAAGTGGTTGCTCCTGGTTCTACCATTGTATATTATAAAACACGCTGTAGCAGAGTTAAGAAAGTTACTCTGCCAAATGCAAGCACATTTGCAGAGTTTGCAGTGATTTTGATGTAAAATTCTTTGAGTATTGTGTGGGTTTTTTCCTACAGCCTTCACTGTGTCAGGTATTTAGGCCATCTCAGCCCTGTTGGTAGTGATTACTATCGAAGAAGATAAAGTCAACAGGGAAGAAATCCTTTATCAAAGAACAAGACGTTAAGTATCCTGAATGCATTACTATTTTATTTGCTTTTAGAAGTCATTCATGCCATAGGCCTTCCTGACTGGACCCTCACAGTCCATGTCTCTTTCCTAGGTCTGTTAAATGTCACCTCAGAGACTAGGAAAAATTTCACCTCCTCCCCTTAAACCCTTTTAGCCAGGGACAGCTGAAGTAAAGATCACTTCAAAGGCCAAGCATGTCTTTTTTTTTTTTTTTTTTAAATTGTCATTGCAGTTGCAATAGATGGTAGCCCTAATTTCACTGACACTATTGAATGTTATGACTATGTCTGGTTCTGTTCATATTTATGCATATCAGGGAAGTCTCTTGTAAAGATGCTGGAATTGCTGTAGCTTAAAATTGGTGTAGAAATGGGCTCATTCCCCACACACGATAAAAACTCTAAGGCAGAAAAGGCATGTGACTCAACATCCCTTATCTTCAGCTGTAACTCCTTTCAGGAGTGCCTAGATAAGATTAAAAGAACCAGGCTTCCTTCCAGCCATCTCCCATTTTTTCACCTGAAGAAATTTGCTGAGAAAAGGAGCAGACTCTTAACTGCAGAATTTGAGTCAGCTTCTAGCATGTCACAGGACAGATTCAGATTCAAGGAAAATAGGGCTCATTTTTGCAAATGTGCATGTGAAACTGAGCTCTTTTTTGATGTTGCAATTGTGTTGATAGAAAAGATTCTATGGACTTCTTTTTGTCATTCATTCTCTGTGGAATACTGTGTCAAACAAACACTAAAAGAATCTCAGACCAAAGTCTGAGAGGATTCTGCCAAATAGTTTAAATAAACCAAAACTAAATTCAACAAACTATTAGAGTTGTAAACTTAAGTAGTCTGAAAATGTAAATGCTACTGTTGCCCACAAAACTCTACCTCTGATGTATTTTTTTTAACCTTAAGGAAACAAGTGACAGTAGCAAAGATCTCTGCTTTGTGTGGAACATAGGAAAATGCAGAGAAAAAGATCAAAATTGCATCAAAACTGAAATGAAATATTTTATTATCTTGTAGGGTGAAACTATCACACTGGTATTTAGTCTATTCAAATCGTTTATAGTGATTTACATTGATTTTTGGCCTTTCCCTTCTGTAACTGGATTCTAAACTGAACAGTGAGTTACATAGGTTGCAAGAGCAATACAAGAGCAATACAAATGTGCGATGAAGTCCCTGTTGTCCAGAAGGCTCAGTACCACCTACTGTCAAACAGTTTTGTCCTTCAGCAAGCAAGTCTGCCAGCAGTGTATCAAAAATGTAATAAACTGAATATTCCTGTAGGTGTTTAAATCTAGGGCAAAGCTTCTGTTTGGGAATCTGACATGAGAGACTCTCCTGTATAGTGTGATCAGACTGAGCACATGTGGGAGAATGGGCTGTGGTGGAGACCAAGGAAGATGTACTCACATTTTTTTCTTCTTCCTTACTTGTCTCCCCAAGTCATCTAAAATAACACCTGATTAGGTCTATGCTCTTTTCTGTAAAATTTACTGGTATAATTGAACTTGTAGACTGAGTCAACATCACATTTGTTTACTCTTCTTCACAAATACAAAATGGGTTCAACCCAATGACAATAATTTCAATTAAACAATATGAAATATAGCTGTGTTCCTGGGTTGTTTGTAGCCGTAATGTTCATAGTAAGGGCTGCTTACAGTCATGCCCTGGCCAACAGCTGAGTGGGGGAATGCCATGGAAGAGAGGTAGCAAGAAGGAGGGCAAAAATGGTCTTGGATTCCGATAGCCCCTGAAAATTATCCCAGTATCTTGTATCGTTGAGGCTAATTTTCTAGCAGTGGTTTGATACCAGCATTAAATCTTAGTGTGCGGACTGGATATTCCTACCCTACAAATGCTTATTTGTTTTCTAGACACTGCTAATAATTCTTTAAAATGTAGTCATAGCTTTAAAAGCAATAGATGGAACTTAGTAAGTTAGCAATTGCTATGATAGCAGAATCCTTTTCTCATGAATCTTTCTAAGTAGGTTGCAAACATCAGTTAATGTAGTACTGTGTTTTCCAGAGCAGGAGATAACACTTAAATTTTGTATTGAGAATCTGTGCATATCCATACATACAGATCAACATAGATATTAACATTTAGACTAATTAAAAATACTGGAAGTACTGGTGTCCAGTGCAGTTATTATTCAGGCTTTAGTAGTAAAACAATTATGAGAATAATTCTAGATGCTTATTTGATAATGGCACTCCAAGGTTCAATTAGGATGAAGACTTAATGGGATGGAACAGTGTAAAAATATGACTTGGCTCCTAAATACTAAGTTCTAATGAAAAGCATTACTTAAAATATCCTTCTGTCCTCTATATTTAGCAACAGTGAAACATGAGTAGGGATCATAGATTCTTTACCCTGACTTTGGGAATGTGACCCATAGAAAACTACCTTTTGCTATGGGAAAAAAAAAGGCACCTCCTGCAGCATATGATTGAGGACATGGAGTGCAATTGTGTGCCGGTGGAAACTGGTCAGTGGTGCCAGGCTTTTTAATCTCAATAATGTCTCTCTCTGATATTGTACAATATGGGAAATCCCTTATTCTTACATTTTAACCTTTAACTGAATCCCAGAGAGAATATTTTAAATAGCTTTCTTCTAATTTAACCTGCTTATTATGCTGCTAAAACCTAAAGGTCAAACTAAAATGGAAAACTGCCCACAAATCCCTAGTCTTTCGCTGTGTTTAACTCAGGATGAGCGTGAGGTGATGACAGGTGGCTTTAAAGTACCTTTTGTCCTTTCCTAATCCTGGTTTATGGGGATTTAAACATCACGGGCATAGTAAGTAGTCAACAAACTGCTCTATCTCATACATAGTTGTCCAGGGATCACTGGGACCTAGGAAAATAGAGAGGTTATACTGTTGTACCTTCATCTCTTCCTGGTATACACTCCAGTTGTGGCCTGGAGTAGGTTCTGCTCTGGTGACCCTAAACCCTATTCAGTTTGTATGAGGTTTTTATAACTGGCAAGTTAGTTCAAACCAGCAGCTTCATAGTTGTGAATCTGATTTTATATCTTCTACTGCGCTTCACCAGTTGTCAGTTTACATAAGAAGTAATTGTGTTGTGCTGTAAGAAGAGTAGTAAGGACTACTGCACAAATTGATTACATTATTTTTGTTTGCAGTCCTGTTTGCTGTCGCTTGTAACTTAACCTTTAAAGAAGCAGATTGATGCCTGCAGGGAGATATTAGATAGGAATATACTGGGAAGAAAGGAAAAGGAAATGGCAATTTAGAAGAATAAGTGAGGGTACAGCAACAGAAATAAACAAAAGGAAAAGCATGATGTCCATTAAGAGAACAGTAAATGTTTCTTGCTGCTGTAGCTCTAAGAGCAAGATTTAGTTTTAATGTTCTCTTCCATCAAAAAGCCCTTGGTGCAGAAATGGAAGAGTGCTGGCAATAACATTATATAGAATTTGAATCTCTGCCGACTGTAGTCAGTGCTTCAGTATTTGAAACAGCTGTAGTCTGATGGCAATTGGAAAAATTGGACGATAGTAAAACATGAGAAGCTTCATGTATTTTGAATGTGTTTTGTAAGTTTCATTGATGCTCACTTCTCTTGATTTAAAATATGACAAAGCTCATCTCAGGCTGGTGTTTTACTACATTCATGAGACTTTTCAAAGCCCAAGAAAGACGGAATCACCAGTGATTACCGGCAACGAGGTGCATAAAGGAATAGATATGACTAAATCATATTACAAGGATGGTGTGGGATGCCTGTGTTGATTACTGAGGATGTAAATGTTTGTCTTGAATTTTCACTAGGTTTCTTTGCTGAATTTAAAGAGAGAGATACCTGCTTCTGCTGGAAAAGGTAAACATGGATCAGCAGTTTATCTTCATTTGTCTTTACTTTACTTCAGCATTTTTTAATATCGTCATCTGCCTGTCAGATGATGACAGTTTTTTAAATGAGAACTTCACCATTTGTACATCTGTGCCTTTGCTCTTCAAGTTGAATCACTTTATTATGCTGGAAAGGTAACAAGCCTTGAAGACCATTCAGAAAAATCAGCTAATAAAAATTCAGAGGACTGATTTGTCTGAAAGGTTGACTGGAAAAAAGGTTGACTACAATGAGCTCCTGCTTACATCTAGGACAACTAGATACTTAGTTTCTGAAGTCTGTCATGGGTTTTTCTCATTTTTTCTTGAAAAAGGCCTTCCTTTCTTCCTGCAGTAGATCCAGGCATCTTACGTTTCATTTCAGTAATGGCTGTGGTGAGCTAGTCACCGGCTGCTGATGAATCTTAGCTGAAACTGCTGAACTTTGGAGTTTTCCTTTGTTCGTCTAATGGAGTCAGAATATAATCTAATGCCAAATTTTAGTGGATTTTTTTTTTTTTTAATCCAGAAGAAAGCTTTTTAACCGTGACCTGTGAAATATCCAAATGTTTTGGAAATTGAAGACACTTACTGGTATGTCCTTGATCACCCATCAGCTTTTCACAGGTAGACGGCAATAGTAATACATCAGGACTGCTGTGTCCCCACTCCCCTTTTTTCCATTGTGCAATAAGTAACTGGGTATCCAGCTTCATAATTCAAAGGTCTAAGGTTTGAGCCTTGTCCTTTTAATTATTTCTGGAGTTTTGACTACAACACTACGATATGAATAAAACATTACTTTCAGGTCAGTATGAGGGATCAAGCTTATGGCCTTCAAAGTAATGAAACAACTTCTACTGTACCTAATCAGCCACAAAGGATTATGGGGACCTAGGGCATTTCATTAGTATTTCTTAAAGTACCTGACACAAAGTGACATAGCTCTAGTTCTTCTAGAAAGTCTAAACATTAAAAAATCATTCTTAAGGAACAAAAGGAGTTTTAATATCTAAGGGAATGTGGTATATAACCTGTTTACTTTCAATAGCTTGTGGCTCTGTCTTGCAATGACCCTTAAGCACAATTTTTTATCTTAAAGAGAAAAAAAAAAGCAACGAACGCCCCCCTCCAAAGGCTGCTAAGACATCGGTATTACAATGGGTATAGCTCTGGTCTCATACATTTTTTCAAACTCACTGGAAATAGAGGCAAAACGAGTAAAGAATGTGTTCCAGTTTCTTGGATATCCTCTTCAGCTTATGTTGCAGTGCAGCTGCACTAGAAACTCAAGTGTTATGTATCTAAAACTCCTTAAGATAAGCACCAGAAAAGGAACTTTCCTGTTGCATTTAATTTAAAATCTCCTCCCGAATAATGTTGATCAGTCTGTATTCAAAACAGTAAACTAGGTCTTTACAAGTATCCTAATCAGGAGAAATCTTCAGAATTTCAGAACTGGATTATACAATAACAACTTCTGTATGCAAGAATGAGTGCTGAGAGGAAGGAAGAATTCAGTTAGATATCTTGCAAAATACAAACCACACCATTAAGCTGGTTTTTTGATGGCAAACTTCCACCTCACAATTCTCTGCTCTGTGAAGTGGCTATAAAAATAACATTGTATGCTCTCCTGATGGTAGCTCAGGTGGCTCTAGCTTCTCCAGGCACGCTATCCTGTTCTTCCTAGGTTGGGAAGTACTATCTGATGAGATGTTGGCCTGAGCAGTAAAGTCGATTTCAGGGTGCTGTGCAGCCTCCTGCCATTGGCAGCTCTCCCCCGGGGCTGCTGGAAGGAGGCACAGCAGGCAGCGCTCTCTGGAGGACCTGCACAGCTGAGGGAACAAAAGGGAGCACGAACTGCAAAGCTGCAGCTCCAAGGGAAGGTGGGTAAAGGGGGAAGGGTGGACTTCTCAAGCCAGTTACCCTTGCTTACCAAAGTCTGTGCTCACTGAACTGTCCTATATCTCATTCCTGTGAACAAGTCCCCCAAGGAGGAGAGGTGGGGTTTAACTATTGTAATCCTTTTGACCTCACGCATTCATGAGTTTAGTCTCTTCTTGTCAAAGTAGTTTTGCAGGTTGGCTGAATCAGGTGATATTTTCAAAGCAAATATTTTGGGTATTGTTCCTTAGGAATCGGTTAAGAATTGCTAAAATGTAGCTTATCTTGAGCTATCATTTTCTTAATATTTTTCCATTTAATTTAGTATAACAAAATATATGCATCCTATAAATATCTCAGTATACAAAGCAATGGTTGGCATGCACAGGGTGTTGCAGGGTACCTATATTTTGCTTGTATACTGAGTAACTTTGTTCTCAGAAAAACTGTGTTTCATAGGCCTACTGAGGTCTTTCAGTAAGCATGAAGGCCTGTTCACAAAATTCAGAGTAAGGCCATGTTATCAGCTTTTCTATTAAATAGGCAGTGGTTAATCTCTGACACTCTAAAATACATGTCAGAACTGTGACAGTCTGTCACCTGCAACCCCAACTGCTATACTGCTAAAACATGTTCTCATTTGCTTACAGTTATTACCCTGGATTTGGCCTGAAATGCTAATTGATACTACTGATCTGAAGGCTTATTATTTATCTTTTTTCAGCTGCTTTTGATGGGCTGAGAGCTCATAAAGATCTCTGAAGCTTGTCATTCTGGCTGTTGGAGGAATGAGACATAACAGCTCTTAGTATGTGAAAGTCCCTCTTACAAAGGTGTTTATTCTGAACAGACCTCAAATCTATTAATAGGGATATATACCCATGGAAATAGATAAATTAACATCTGACACATGGTAGATACTGTAACCTATTTGGTAATTAAGTTTTTTAACTAACTCTGGGAAATAAGAGGAAAAGAAATTTGTAGGATGTTCTAACTTGAATGATATAGAAAAGAATAGTAATCTTGCCTCACACTAGGTTCACTCAGTGTTATCTCATCACATCTGTATTTACTTGCATCGATAGCTGAGATAGATGGTATACTGTTTTCTCCTGCTGTCTTTTATACTAGTTATTTTTCCCTGAGAAGCTTATTAATTTCCTTTCAGATGTTTTTTTCTAGTTCTCATCTGTAAAATGCCTGAGAGATTAATCTCTTTTATGCATAGGGCACTGATGCACAGAAGCAAACCTTTGGTTATGGGTTTGGTTTGGTTTGGTTTGGGTTTTTTTTGGTACTTCAAT
Source organism: Actenoides lindsayi (assembly GCA_025331215.1). Taxonomy (NCBI): domain Eukaryota; kingdom Metazoa; phylum Chordata; class Aves; order Coraciiformes; family Alcedinidae; genus Actenoides; species Actenoides lindsayi. Next base: position 39,897 of record WTSP01025383.1, on the reverse strand, counting down.
TAAGATATCAAGGGCTCAGGGTTTCAGAGTACTTGGTATTACACTTTAAAGCACAGGTCTCATCAACTTGGGTTACAGCAATGAGCATTTCAGGTTGTGCTAAATAGGCCTTGGTGTCTTAAATCAGAAAATAGCGAATGCTTCTGAAGTTTTTACTTCCTGTCATATAAAAAAGGGCCATGGCTTAGGCAGAACTAGAGTATGGTTCCTCAGTGTGGGAAACTTTTCTTTCTCTCGTTTCTTTCCTTCTTCTTTCTCTCTTTTCTTTCTTTCTTCAGTTGCTGTTACATTTCTGCAGTACATGATGCAGGGGCTTTCCTTCACTATTTTATCCTCGCTGATTACCCAAGAGTGGTGGGTGTACTGAACGAGTTAGCATCCTATGAAATACAGCAGGTCCTTGTGTAATTAAAATGTTCCTGAGTTCCTGGCTTCAGAAGTGAAGATGCATTGGCCCTTATTTTGAAGTACATGCTATGTTCTTCTCTCGTTTATGGAATATTGTGTTGAGATCTATAACTGCAGAAGTGAGTATTATCATACAGAACACCTAAATAAATGTGGAAAATGCTAATGTTTCTGTTGGGTTTGTTTTATATATGACTGCAATGAAAACCAGGATAGGTACTCACAGAGTAATTATTTTCTACCCTATGAGCACTCTTGGGATGTGCACTTGCAGTTTTGCAATGCTCCCCAGGCTTGGCTGGTAGAGGGAAGTGTGGCTGGGAAAACATCAAGAAGATACGGACTCTTGTCTTGATTTTTCTCAGCATAGCTCAACTTGTAAAGGGTGTTCAGAGTTATTCCAGCCTATCCTATTTCCCTTGTTAGTACTCAAAAGTGGTTTTAGAACATAAGGCATTTGGAAATGCCTCTTTACCTCCCATTCCTTTTCAAGTACAAATTCCATCTGTTGCTTCCTTGCAGGGCTGAGCAGGCATTGAAGAGCCAGGGAACTGAAGTAAAAGTGAGGATCTCTGTTCCGCAGAGTCAGAGAAAGCACTAAGGAAGTTTTCTTGCAGTAAGGCAAGTACCAAGAACTTTAGTAAATAAAGATATAGCTGGGGCAAAGCATTCTTGCCCTTATTTTGTGAGTGTCTCCAGGAGAGGGCACGGGGACTTGCAGTCTGGACCAGACAGTGCTCACCAAAGGGTGGAGGGGACAACTGGAAGCTGTTTAATCTGTTTTCACTTCTTTCTGCCTTCCATGTAAATAAAGTCTCTCATATCTATACTGTTATTGTTAAACTCCATCACAGCCCCAGTTCTGCAGGTGAAATGCTCAGGGGGATGTTTGGAAACTCATTAAGTCACTGTCTCTCTGCCAGTCTCACTTGTTCAGTGGCAGTTACCAAAAAAATGCGTAGGTCCCATGCACTGCTGCTTGTTCCAGGGTACAGTGATACAATTCCAGATTGAGAGAGAGAAGTTGTGATGTGTCACAGACCAGGAGACCTTGAGGTCTTCTTGCCATAGTGCAGCTGCACTGTGCAATCTTGACTTTGTGATTTCTGTTCTGGCTAGATTCACATCTCCTCAGTTCGATGTTTCTCACATTCATGTGGGCTGGGGATCCACCTTTGATCCAGTGTTCTGGAAATCTGTGCTCTAGTTATGAATATGCATCAAATGATTGTGAAACATATCAACTAAAGCCCTCTTTCTTAGTTTGAGATTAGGTGGGCTTTGTTTTTAATTTGAATCCTTGAAAAAAAAATAAATCTCCCTGGCAGGTAACTACCATTGGTTTATATACTTTGAAATGTGATGTGTCTTTTATCAGAAACTTTGTGCACTCGGAACTCTTTTCTGCTTTTCTCTTCCATATGTTGTAGAGCTGAAATCAATACTGGTTCTCTGTACAAGATACAGCTCAGTTCCCTAAAACATTACCTTCCTATTTATGGAGACTTCTGCTCACACTTCATGTACTTGGGAGGGTTAATGGTGAAGTCCAAATACACCTCCCTACTGTGGACCCCCATGAAAGCCAGTAGTCTGCTCTCTCTGAAGACTGATGGCTTTGATGCAAACTGAATTGGGCCTTAGGTGAAGAAAATGCTACAAGAGCAGTATCTCTAAAGAGACACTCCTGACAATAGCCTGTTAAGAAACGAAGCCTCTAACCCACACAGATGTTGTTGCTTGCTGTAAAACAGAGGTTCAGTTAAAGAAATTGGACACTTCAAATTGTAGAAGAGCAAGGCTGGATGAAATATGAAGAATTTAACTGCTGCCCTTGGGTAATTACATTATCACCCAGACAGAGATAGTCTTTAGTTTAGATTCGTATGAGTTTTCATTTCCAGCATTCTCTCAAAAATGAGCCTGGCTACAGGTAGCCTTGCTTTAGTATGATTAAACAAAAAAACCCCACCTTGTCATGCTAAAGGCATAGAATTTAAAGATGAAACTTAAATGTGAAATAGGAAACACAGCTTGGGTTTATCCAAGGACAGATTGACCACAAGATTACCGAATGCCTGTGGCAATTACAGCTTTATTGGATAATGTACTGGGCAGATCCTCAGCCTCTGTAAACTGTCCTAGCCCTGAGAAATTCAGAAGAGACAAATTTACAGGTGCAGATCTAACCCACTGTTTCTTGCAGTGAATGTATCTTCTTTTTCTTGTATCAGCCATCAGCTTTTTATCTTTACCTGGTCATACATCAACCATGCTGTTTTGTTAAGATCCGGATGAGTCTGGACACTAAATTAGAACTGAACCCTGGTCAAAAATCAAGCCTTTTAATTTTTAACTTTAATGCTTAGCATGCATCTTTAATATGTGGTTTGTTCTAAATTACACCTTTAACAGCTTTTCTGATTGCTTGCTTACAGCAAAAAAACAGGCAAGCAAACATATCCCAAGCTGTATTTTGATTTAAAAGCAGAGTTCAGTAAGCAACTGCATTGCCTATGTTTTCTCCCTCCAGCCTTCTAACAGCTGTAGTCTGCATCTTCTTAAGCCTGAAATAATCAACTAAAACCTCTAGATCAAGTCAGAAAACAATCAGCTAACATTTTAGTCAACAGGAGGCTAAGAGGGTGAGGTGTGTTACACTAGCACAGGCGATTTTGTATGTGGTTATGGGGAAAGCCTTGAGGTGTTTTGAATCTGATCTTGCAGCTTTAGTCTTGCTGACTTCCCCTTTGATGGTGTCCAGCAGATCAGGGTCCCTTTGATTGGGTGATGAGGTGCCACTGTAAAGTGAGAGGAGAAAATTTTAGATGAAGTAAATAGAGAACAGCATTGTCCTGTGGTGGCTCCTTGGTGACTATCATTCTTCAGCAGTGAAGCATGTGGGCTGATCAGTTCATTTGTCTCTGAATGTAAATTTTGTCTTCCGAGTGCAAAGAATAATGGGTGGGGAAGGCTTGACCCAATCTCTCAGCACAGGGCTTCCCCTCGCTATGAACAGCCTCTCCACCATTCCTGTTTGAGAATCCATCTTGCCCACCACCCTGTGGGAGGTATAGATGTATAGAAATGGTAATGGTGAATGGGGCAGGAGCACACGTTCTGGCAGCCATCTGTGTGGGAGTGAAACATGGCTAGATCCTTCCCAAAGCTTGCATCCACGTCACCTCAAACACGCTGTGACAGGAAAGTGCGCTTAGCTCCCTATCGGGGGTTGCAGCTCCCAAGCACTGTTTGCCCTGTCTGCTGTGTTGCTGGGGTGTGAAATGCTTTAAACAATTCCCCTGTAATTAAGTGCGGGCAATCTGTGTGTTGGCTTTTCAGGCACCCATCTGTACCGAGCGGATCTGCTTGCTCCCCTCTGAGGATCCCTTCCTTCCCTCCCCATCGGCGTTGTTGGGGGATTAAAGAGCGGCGGCCCCATACACAAACGCAGCTGGTTCCGTTTGGTCAGCCTGAGCCTTGCTGTGAAACCACGACAAGAATTCCAGTAAGTTGGCAACACTGAAACACAAAGAAAACAACAATAGGAAAAGTCCTTCCGTGCAGAAAGGAATGTTTCAAGCACTGTTCTCCTACAGTGAAAGGAGAGAGGGTGGGAGGGAGGAGAGAGATTTGAAGAGGGCAGGTTCCCCCCCTCCCCCGGCAGCGCTGGATCTTGTGATGGAGAGATCTTATCCTCTCTTTGTGATTCAGAGGTGCCAGGAAGCTAATTGAATATTCTGATCTGCCCCCAGTGTTTCTTGTGGCTTGACCCCGGTGCTGTGTCGTACCACTACACCAGACAGCCCTGAACCTGCATAAATCACAACCTTGCAAAAGCCTACGCTCCACATCTTCTCCCCCACCTTCTATCTTGACAGATAGAAAACCTTTACGGGAAGGTTTACGGGGATTAGTGTCCTACAGGACCCAGAGAAAAAAAAAATCACGCTCTGCTAATAAGCAACAACATGTTCTTCTGCAACTTTGGTAAGAATACCGCAGCCGCCTCTACTGCTTAATTGAAAATGCAGTCCATGGCTAAAAAGAATAGTTAATGCTTTGAAATATCACTTAAATTCTGTTACAGCATCAGCAAACACCCATTGCTGTATGATGAACTTTGCATGAAGCTAATGCAAACAGCGTACGGAATTTATAACGGTCGTGTCATTAAAATTAGTCTGACAAAGCCTTTTGTGAGATAAATAAACCCATCTTTCTCCCACGGTGTGTATGCACAGCACTCACTGTTCACGTGCATGTGTATGTGTGCATGCATACAGAGAAAGATACAACTTGGCATAACTACGTGCTCTGCACAGAAGACTATTTCTGACTAATATAAAACAAAACAGTGATTTAACTTCACACATGATGCTTCTGATCTTGCAAGCAAAGCCTTCAAAATGTTTGCCCTCTTCCCAAGACTGCGTTTCAGTCTGAGTGTCTTTACCTTTCCCCCATGATACTATGCACTGTTCTACCCTTGCTAGGAGGTCCACGGTTGCTGAAATGGCAGCAGTGAGGCACGGGCAGACATTTCGTATGTGCTGCACACACCGTTGGAGAGTTAGAACCAGAGTAAGGTGTTTCCAGCTGATCTCTCTTAGGCGTGTACAGCCAAAATACTACCCAACTGATGTTATCTGCTATGAAAGTGCAGAAGTAAGTTTTGCTCCTACAGTTTTCCTTTAGCATTATTTGTGGGAGGAATAAAAATAATACAAGAAAATTCTAAGTTTTATCCCCTGCCTGCACTGGCAAGTAGGTGTTGGGGCGTTTTTAAAAATTGTCGAGAATACTTTTCCTGTTTGGAGTGTGCCTTTGGGACACTAAAACCGGGACCGCCTTTCACCTGCAGTCTGAAATTCCCCCGATCTGCTCAAAATACGGAGTGTGGCACCCGTGGACTCTGATCTGAAGTGTGCAAAGTGCAGGGACGTGGAAGCATCTTTGCCTATCCTGCAAAGCGTGGAAGGAGGGGCAGAGGCAGCCTGTGGCTGCAGGGCCTGGAGCACTGCCTGATTCCCTCATGCTAGTTCCGGGGCTGCCGGGTATAAAGAGCTTTATGCAATGTCTGGAGGGTGGGAGTTTATAGAAAAAGCGATGTCTCAACAGGCGAACACGCCTTTCTTCTGCAACTAGCGGGATAAGAAAAAGACACCAGGCTCCTTGTGCTGCTGCTGTGCAGATCAGCACCCCGGAGTCGAGGAGCCAGCTTCCGAGGGAGCTGGAGCATCCCAGCCCAGATGGGACCTCACCATCGGATGGATGGAAGAGCAGCAACTGCTTGCAAACTGCTCATACTATTCACTGCATGCATAATGCGGGGCAGTTGCCAAGGTAAGCGCTGTGCTCCAGCCTCTCCGGAACGGGACTTGCACCGCAAGGAGCACATCCCTGTCCTGGGAACTTCTGCGAGAGAAAGAACAAAGTGTCTGGAAGTAGAGGGTTAACGGGAGTGCTTGTCGATAGCTTGGGGAGACACTTGGCTCTTTCCAGGAGTCACTTGGAGTCGATTTCTGTTGTGGAAAAGGAAGTAGCGCCTTAAAAAACCACCACAAACACCACCGGCTCTTTGGCTTCGTTTCGTCTTTGTTTTAAATTATCCTAGGATGGTTTTTCTCATTGTTTTTGTGGTTTGTGCGAACTTTTTTTCTGGTTGTAAAGACAGCGAGGCAAATACCGCTAAATTTGGAGGGACAGACTTTGCCACTGTCTAACTCACGTTTGTTCCCGTAGCAAGTTCTGCCTCCTGGCTGTGCATAAAGTAAAAAAAAAAAAAAAAAAAAAATCACTCCAGAATTTTTGCATTTTTCCCTTGCGATCTTTGGACCCTTCTTGCTACTGAAATGTGGGTGGTTTTGCAGAGCAGAGTTCCCCTGCATTCCGAGAGCGGGTTTGGCGACCGCTACCACTGCAGCCCGCGTTGGCGTGGGTGAGAAGCGCCCCGGCTGCGGCAGCCGCACGTAGACAGGTTGCGGCGGCGGCCCAGGGTGCTGTGCATGGGCAGCTTGCCTACGTGTGCTCTATGCGGTCAGTTACAGAAGGCTGTAAGAAAGAAACAGATGCTTAGTCTGGAGCACAATAAGCTCCCCTCAGTCGGTCTCAGACGCAGATTTGAAGTTGAGAGAGGGAGAACTTTTTCTCTGGGCTTTGCTGTTGCTAGGCGACATCTGGGAGCATGTGACGGGCAGAGCGGGCTGAGTGCCGCTCCTCTGGTACTAATCTGGCTGCTTGGGAGGGAGTAGCCGTGTCTCCAGTCCTCTCCCCAGCCTGTGACTGCAGCCCGGCTCTTCGCGTCTCCCCCTCCCGGCGCTGTTTAATTGCCCCGCGGTGGCAATGAAGGCTGTCTTGGAGCAAGAGTGGCTGAACTGCCCTTCCCCGGCCCCACGTATTGACCCGGCAGACCTGCTGCTTGTGTGTGTGTCTGTGTATTACGTGTGCGTTCAAATTGTTAATCTCCTTTCTTTGCTCAACTCTTAGTTTAAGCTCCTTAGACAGAATCAAGTAAGTAATTATACAGCAACTGCTGCTAACAGCTCCCACTTTAGAGCAGGGAAATAGGAGATGGCTAATGTGCAGCAGCAGACCTGCAAAAGCACCGGCCAAGGAGGTCACACTGGGCAGGGTTAATCCCGTGCGCTGTTATTTTACATTGGGTACAGTGGAAGCTGCCGTGCTGAGCTAAAAGTTTATGTCTTTGCTCTACAGCTACTTTTGACTGTTCAGGATGTGCCCAGTAAGTGACATTACACGATAAGCAGAGGAAAGCTTTCAACTAGCATCCATAGGCAGTGGAAGTACTAAAGTTTTTTATTTTCATGGTGTCTCGTTCCACCCATCTGTCTCCCTCCCTCTTCAGAGTAGAGTAATAACTGCAAAAGAAACAGTATAGGTTTAAGTAACGGGTAACCAACACCACTCAAATCTCTGGATAGCCATCTCGGCTACACCGTGATTATTTTTGTGAAATATTTGGTGTCCCTAAGTTCTAGCTCCTTGAATGTTGAGATTGTGTCAGACTCTCACTAAAAAAAAACAAAACTAAAAAAAAGGCTTAAGAGAACCATGAAAGCAATTTCAAGGCTCAGAAGGAAAATGTTGAAATGTTGAAAATCACATTATCTTGCCTGATCCTCAGTATTTTCAAAAGTGCTTCCATGATGCTTTTGAAGGTTTTTTATACCTGACTGTACCCAGCTTAAGTTGGATGTTTCTAGAAGTAGTTTCACCTGAGCGCTTGCTGAAATGATAGTGTCATGATTCTTCCGTGATTTATCTAATTCTGGATTTACTGGAATTAAACATACCACTTAGAAACTGAATACAAATACTGCCTCTTGTAACTGCCAGTAGTACAGGGCCTGGTTCTGCAACCTTTACTCTATAAGCCTTGTTGCCTGTGGGGTAGCTGTTAGCAGAAAAAATTGCATCTGGAATCTAAAAAACTTATCTCAGTGAAGGTGGTGTCAGGAAGGAGCATCACGGGACTAATGTTAATGTTTGTTTTCAGGAGTCTCAAAGTGCTTCACGCTCATAGTCATAAAGGAGAGACCCTGGGTGGATGTTGTACTCTCAGCAGTTTTGCAAAGGGCAAATGAGATCACTAGGGCAACTTTGCTTTTGAACAATGAGTTCTTTAATGTTACTGCAAAGCACACCAGATCTACACACTCCTGCAATATTCCACATTGTGTCTGTTATCGGGCTCACCTTATCTAACATGGAAGGCCTGCTGTGCTTTTTTTGATAAGGATTTAGTACCTGAGAGGAGAGCGTTTGATTTTTTATTTTTATTTTTTTTCTGTTCTTAATGGTTCAGCACCAGAGGAACTGTTAGTTTAGTTGCTTTATAAAATCATTCGTATATATAAAATCATATATAAATCATTCATAGAGAACTGCTTTTTTAATTAAAAAGGACCCTTCTTCACAGATCTACTATAGTTAATATGTCTGTAACCTGTGCATTTCAGATTGCTTAAATTTCCTTTGTTGCTTTTTGATGTCCCTTAGGTCGTGATGGCCTACTTTCAACATAGATGATGTAAATCTTCCAGAAAATAATTGTATTAGGATTAAAGAAATATGAATTGTTTAATAAATGACATTGATACTGATTTTTGTCACCAATTGTGTTAAATCTGTGCAAATTACCAAACAGTGCCATAGAATAGTCTCGTAGAATCTCAGGATCATTTTTGTTGGAAGAGACTTTTAAGATCATTAAGTCCAACCATTAACCCAGCACTGCCAGGTCACCACTAAACCGTGTCCCTAGATCATGTCCCAGTATCATCTTTTTTCAGACTTGCATGTATCTACACTGGAATTCTGGCTTTGCTGTGTTTTGTTACAAAGTACCAAATTGCTATGTAAAGGCCAGGATTTCACTGTATTGTGAAATAATCGACGATGTTTAAAATGCTGTTTGCTTTCCCTGTCCTTTTGGTGGATACTTATGAGGAAATTTTTATTTCTTTAGCGTATTTCCTGTATGGAATCAAAGATGACAGATTTGCATTGCTGTGAATTGTGTGACTTCAATGATTGCTTAGTGGGCTTTATATTTTCCTTGCTGATAATCAATATTTGTGTAAACTTTTAAATTCAGGGAAGTACAGCTGGAAATCTCCATTAATGGTCCTTCTCTCTACATACAAGCTAATTTTTTGATTTTTTTGAATTCTATATTGGGTTAAGAGGCCAGATGATCACAGCTAGGTTGACTTCTAGGATTTTTTTTTTGCTCCTTTTTTCAATGTCTCATAGTTTATTGACTTTTTATTAAGGTTTCTGTTGTTGATCTCAACATGAGTCTTTTAATTTTGTGTGTGTGTTTTTGTGGGGTTTTTTTGTTGTTTTGTTTTTAGGAAAGCTGATTAGCTATTCTGTATGCAGCTTGGCAATATGTGAATTGTATGGAAAATTTGCTGTAACCGAAAAGTTACTGCATCAAATTTGACTTGCATCCTAACTCTCTGCAATGATAAATTGTCAGCTTAAATGTGTCCCACACCAATATGACTAAAATTTATTGCCATTATAAGGTCTCTATTAGTCTGAGAACGGAGGCTATTGTAAGAATGAACCTGTATAGTGTGATATCATATCTGAGAAATCACAATGAACATTTGCATGAAGTGAGGCCAGTAATGAGTATGTGTGATAAGACCGAGAAGATCTACAGCAGCTCCTTCCAGAATGGCATGGAGAAACATGCTTTTCCCTCATGCGTTGTAATTGTTCAATCTCCAAATTAATAATGCAGTGATTTTTAGACACTGCCTTCACTCAAATCTGTTTTATCTGTCAGTAGGATGATGTGTAGGACTTTGCTGTAGGCGACGGGTCAGAGTCAGTATCCATACTCCCTTGTATGGAGCAACCTGTCTATATGATTATAGACGTAGGTCTATATGGCCCCTGCCAAGAAGACCTTCAGGTGAGGCTTTCCTTGGGGACTGAGGATTTTGGAGTAATGAGAAAGGATGGCAAAGAGAGTTAATATACCAACGCAATCTTGATGTATAATTTAATAGGTATTGTGCATGACCTATGGGCTGCAGCGTTCATAATCCTGCACTAGTATATTTTTTTTTTTGGTTTCTTGGAGATGTACGTGCACAAAATCCAGAGCAAAAATCCCACTTAGTGTCCGTCTACCTGGCTCTGAAGTACCTATCACTGAAACATGTTATAATATTCTCAAATTTTAATTAATGAGTGGTATTTCTGTGCATTTGCAGTATTTTATTTTTTTTTCTGTGTGATTCTTTTCAATGAGTAGCCCTTTTTTTTTGTTTGTTTTTTTTGTTTTTTTTTATTTTTTTTTTTTTTTTTTTTTTTTTTTTTTTTTTTTTTTTTAATTCTGTTGAGCAAAGCATATCAGGAATTTGCAAAGTAATCAGCTAAAGTGAAGACTGGGACAAACCTGAGAATTTTAGTTAAAAATTGAAAGCAGTAATTGAATGACACCTGTTTAGATTTAGGTTCTATGCCAAATGCTAGAATTACAGTAAATAATTAAGCTACAGGAGTCAAGACAAATAGAGACAAAGCATTTAAAGAGATTTCAAGTATGATAAATTTGTGATGTATGCCATGCTTCTATTTCCTTCTAAGACAAACCAAAACCCTCTTTCATATATTGAGCTGATTGGAAATTTGAGCAATGAAATCCTACTTTAATCCAGATTTACTTTCCATGTGTTTTGCAGGAAATGAGCAAAGATTCATTTTGGGGGAAAGGTAGAATGCAATTTCATTAAAGCCTTTTAATTCTTTTCCTTTTGGGCTTCCTGGATTGACATGAAATCAGTCACACTGTTCAGAGCCTTTCCCCCTCCATATGCCTTCTTGCACTGTTAGATTATTGCCAGATCAAAGCAATGGTGGTGGTGGGTTTTTTTAACTTTTCATTATTTAGGACTGAACCTGGAGGTTCTTCTGTTGAATTTTCTTAAAATCTGACTGGTCTTAGTCTTAATCCAGCAGTAAACAGGCATGTTGTAAATGTAGTTCATTTTATCTTTATGAATATTGGATCAAATGACATTCAGTCCTTCCTACAGTACTTATTTTTAGATCTGAGAGCTTGTGAAAACTCTTCAGATAGACAAATATGTAACTTTGAATAACATTGTACTATCCTTTTTCTAAGCAGGAGTTTATAATTATTTCTCTTTTAGAGCTCTGCTTAAAAAGTGGTGGAACCGTATAGCACTTTGGATGTTTCAAAAGAAATAACACTTTCTAGAAGTTGTTGAAAAACATTAAAAGTCCCTTCTAATTAATGATCTACAGGTTGACATCTATTTAAAGAGAAGTTGATGGTTTTATTCTGCTGAGGTTAATGAGCGATGATAATTAGATAATTTGTCAGCTTCTTTTTGATAGCTTATGCTGAGTGTGGCAACTAAAGGACACAGCTGTTTTTCAAATAATTTGAAAACTAAAGTGCTTCTTTATGTAATTTGCTAATTATACTTTATTCTTAAAGATAACTTGAGCTGTTTCTAGAAGAAGGAGTAACAAGGTTTCTTCTCAGTCAACCCAGTACAGCTCCATTAATTTCAAAGAAATTATCCCTGAGTTGTACTGATCTAAGAGATAGGAAATAGTATTCAGTGAAGGGCAAACATCTCTTTTGGTAGCTTGTTACTGTTTGAGGTCCATTTTGAAGTCCACTTTCTTATGAAAATATTACTTTTATTAACTGCTTTTTGCTTCCTTAACTCTGAACACTTCTAGAACCGTTTAAGAAAATGAAGTTTAATGAGTAAGCATAACAATGTTTAATAGAATGGCTAGCCTTTAGCGGATTCCATAAGCTTTTACTGGTTGTTTCAAGGCTTTTAATGTTTTCTTTGTTTTGCAATGCTCAAAGTGGATTAGAGATCTAAGGATCACTGTTACAAGTTTTGTTTTGGATTAATGAAATGACATGTAAGAGTTGACTGAAATTGTTCTACTTTATGACCTGTTCTATTTTATGCTTTTACCATTAATAGGTTGTCTTTGTTTCACAATCAAGAAGCCAGGTCTTCAGCAAAAAGGCACTGTTTACAGCAGCTGTGTGTCTGCCCAATTATTTTCTCGCGCAAGCAGGTCATGATACTACACCCTGCTGAGTCAAGTGGAAGAACGGGGGTCCGTTCCAATAGGGACTCCCTTTGATGGGGATTTCAGCCTCATGCTTTTGTGGGAGGAGGATGGTGGGTTTGGTTGTGCTCTGTTGCATCTGTAAAAAGCAAGCAAACAAAAAACACGAAAAAAAACCCCAACAACAACAACAAAAAAAGGAGGCATAGTCCACAGGATACCCCAGGGTATGATACATTCACAGATATATTTAGAATCTAGGTAATGGTTTTTATCTTCATGAAGCTTTGTGCATGTATAACTCAGATAAATGTGCCACAGAGAGTTTAGTTTATTTTGAGGAAGTACAGGGCCTGCAGAACTGGAGTACATACAGAGATCAATAATCCTCTCCTGGTTTGCCCAGAAGAAGGAAGTTTATTACGTAAAGTTCACATCATTCGACACCAGTGGGAGACCCCATTTAGATCGGATCAAGCCCTTGTCACACACTGTCATCTAAGGGTTCAGTTTCCTGACAAGTGATGAGCCAATTGAGCAGTTCACTTCTGCTGGAAGCAGCAGGCCCCACTCTTCCTCCCTCTCTCCTCCAATGTCCCATTCCCCTATTGCTGCCAGCCTTGAGTTCTTGCTGCTTGCTTTGTCCTAGCACCACTGCTCATCAGACCTTTCTGTGAGCTGCTTTCACTTACAAACATGGAGGAAAACTAAACCAGGAGGAGGGAATTAGGTGGTTTCCTGGTGGCTTAGTGATTTAGAGCAGCATGCAGGAAGGTCTGGTAGTTACTAGAGTCTGGAAAAGAAAGTGGGCCTTGGCATAAAGTGGGAAGAGGAGAGGAGTTTGAAAGAGGGACAGAAAGAGAGACCCCTTTTTCCTATGGTAAGTCAGTGGATTGGCTGAGCTAGCCATGCAACCACTGCTTAAAGCTCCAACTAAGAACATGTAGGAAATGCTTGGCTGGCATGCTAGTTACAAGAGTGGTCCCATCAGGGCTATAGTGAACCAGCGTTAGCACTGCAGGAAACCCTTTTGTAAATTTGTCTAGTGTAAACAGATGGCTTGACTTGAATGGGACTGCTCACGGGGTCACTTTTGAGCAGGATGGTAGGGCTGTTCTCAACCTGCAATCCAATAAATGCACTGGACAATAACTAAGCACATGAAATGCTGCTGTAGTTCTTGTTGGCCTTCTAACTGTGTTAATAAAAATAATTTTTGCTGCTGTAAGGTCTAATAGGTTTTTAAACCATTTCATGTGAAACAAACGAGCTCCAGTTTGTGTCTGAAATGCGTGACAGAAGTTTGTGGCGTCTTCTGCGTGACTATGTGCACTGGTTTTATTAGTTTGGCAGTTTTTATCTTTCTGTATAGAGTCAGCCACTGAATGGCCTTTAAAGCCTCACTGAAAATTAAGTTTTGTTCCTAGTATTCTGTAAATGTAGCAAGTACCAAAATTCCTTTTGTTACCTTCAGCAGTACGTGAGAGGTAATTAAACTGCATCTACTTCAGTTGCTAATCTGAGCCTTGAGAAATTCCTGTTGGCTGAACCACTAGGAACTGTCAGCAGAGCCACAGCCATGGCCGAGCCGCAGCCTGGCTCTTGCTCGGGCAGACCGGGAGTTCTGCCGCAGGAGAGGGCAGCGGCCACAATCGGGCTGCGTTGGGCCCTTGCAGGGCCGATGGATCTTGTCGTGGGATTTGTGTGCCAGCCGTAGGCAGTTGAAAGAAGCGACCATTTAACAGTGGCAATGCAAAAATGCTGTTATTACCAGCTTTTAATTAGTTTTGCAGGTTTTAACTTTATTAAGCCTGCCACAGGATGTGTTATAAAATGGTTATCTTACAGTGAAAATACAAAACAAAACAAACCTTTAAAGCTGAACTTTAAATCTTTCAGAAATTTGGTATCTCTTGGATTTGAGGAAAAAAAAGGAACTAAAAGACAAATTGTTAAATTCAATAAAATAATGAGTAGCAAAATTTAATTAAGAGTGAGGTAAAAGCTCTGACCTTGACAAAGTACTTTATCCGTACTAAGAATTTATCACCCATTACATAACAGTAACCATTTCTCTCTGGTTTTTGTTTGGTTTCCTAAATGAAGGATGATTTAGCAATTGACTCCTTTTTTTTTTTTTTTTTTTTTTTTTGTAATTATGCAATACTTTTAAACTTGTTGGCCTTTTTGACCTTTTGTAATAAAGGTCAAGAATTCTCAGAGACTCAAATCCCAAGTAATTTCATAAAGTAGTACAGAGAGACAGACCCACGTTAAGGGAAAATTTCAGTCATTAAACATCCTGTATGGAGATTCTGCGTCTGTGGTCACCAGTGTACCAGGTGGAGCATTTTGAAATACTTGTTGGAAAACTATAGCTATGAGGAAGGATTTAAATGTTGCACATCTGTAGGCAAGTTGTGTGCTAACCACTGTGAAGCTTGGGAAGCAATGTGTGCCTTTACTGTGGATTTTTGTGCTTGCCTCCGGATGTAAGTACATCGTATGCTCTACCTGTATGCTCTTGCATTTCCCAGGATGCAGCAAGTGTAGGGTTTATCTGGTTACACAAGTTAGACCAGGAGAGCTGTCTTCTCTGCTGTTCACCTCTGTGCCTGGAATGCTTAATTACTTAAAATAATATATTACTTAAAATACTATGCCTAGCAAACCCCAGTGAAGGGAAGTAGCAGCAGAATCACGCATGCTTAAAAAATCCAAATGGGTGAGTAAATCTGACAGTTGTAGAGTTTGGCTGGTTAGGTGACACCTAAGTAAAAGGCTGCCATTGGGGCTGACAGGAAAGGCAATGTTTCAGGGGAGAGAACATTTCTTATACTTATCCTCTTCTGATGAATTCAAGGACTTTGTCTTTTTAATTTGACAAAGTCATTAGTATTACTGTTTGGCTGAACGGATTTAAAAAAATATGTATTTTTTTAAACCGAAAACTACAAAGGTAACATACCACATTTAAAAAATGAAGTAGACAAAGGATTATTTAATTCTTATTTTTCATTTTCTGGTCTATTAAGATAAAGTTGGATTTTCTGTGAGCACATGGGACAACAGTGTTGTTTGAGTTCAGGTGATTCTTCTTTATGCAAGCCTGCCTTAGCACATGGAATTTCCTTTTCAGGAAGCTTGGTAAGGAGTGACCAGCCTACGCTATTAGCTGCTAGCTGAAGTTGAATCACTACTGAATAAGGGAGAAACATGAGTGTCAATACATCCGAAGAACTCTCTGTAGTTCCCAATGTCACGGGCAGCTGTAAGTAGCATTAGAATGTCTGTCTAGGCACACTAGATGCTTGTAGTGTCTGTACTGACACTTGAGTTTTTCTGCTTTTCTGAAAATGTTCTTATGTTTAGTTTGCAGCAAGTAGTTAATCACTGTTTTTTTAAGTGCAAAATGAGGGCTAGTACCCTGTGAAGCTTTGGGACACAGCTTCATTTGTCCTTTTTTTCTGGAGTCCCACTAGTTGTGATGGTGCCACTCAAGTAGCGAAGAATTTTGTTACAGATGCGGGTTCTGTGGTGGGAAGAAATAGCTTTCACTGTATGTGCTTACTGTGTTTATTAACTGTAGGGGAAAGTAGTTTATTTTTTGCATGATGACTTTCATTTTCCATTTAGTAACTTGTGATATAATATTCAGTAAGGTTTGTGATTTGGCCAAGTGTTATATGTTGCATAGCGATTTTCAATGTAGCAATAGTGCATAAGAGAAATATAAAAATTTACACAATTTCACTGTCACAAACTGGATTGGAAGGCTCTTAACTGAGGCTGATTCCTAATGCTAAAATGACTCATCAGCTTTCAGGAGAGCATGACTGAATTGAATGCAGTTCACCATCTCAGCATGAGGTTTAATTTTGAGAACAAACAGCACGTTGGTTGGAAAATTTATTTAAAAACCAGTACAGCTCTCAAAATGAGAACAGCTTCCGAAGAAGGTTGTTTTATTATCTGCTACTGCATCTATTGGACTTTCTCAGTATACAGTATGTACTGTACATGTTCTAAGTTGTTTAAGCAATTTTTTTTTTTTTTTTCATTTTCCACCCACTGTGTAGTTGTAAATCCTTTGTAAGTCTTGAAGATTTTCCTTGTTTGGTCATATTCCTCCCACCACTCTGTTACCCAGTTGTTATTCTACAGCAGCCTTGGGGCATTAGCAAGGTTCATTCTCATGAAAATGCTTGGGATACTTCCTTCAGTGAGTAACTGAGGGTGTCTATTTCTACTGAGTTTTCTTGTTCTTCTTCCTCTTTATGTTGTTTGGTCAATTAGAACGGATTTTTGCATATTTAATTCACCATTCATGAAAAAGAAGCTTCTAGGATTTAGGAGAGCTTCAGATGTGTGTGCTTCCCGAGACATCCACAGCGATTGTCTCATTTACTCAGCTAACAAAATCACAATTGATTTATGTGGATTAAGACACCTCATGTCAAGACAACTGGTTGAGGTTATCCAATTTAGTGCAGAGCATGTTCTTTACATGTAACGTGTTTGAAATATATTTTTGTGTTGTGAAGGCTAATCTTTTAAGTACTGCAAATGCTGTTTCTCTTGAGATAACAACTTTACTAAATTCTCTAAGAAAGGAGCACAAATAGTTTTCATTAGTCTCACCTTGGAAAATTTTTTATATACAGCTGGGGTTAAAGAAAGCATCCAACAGAAATGAATGGCTGATTCTCAGTTATCACTGAATTATGAGAAATTTGACAGTGACTTAAATGGAATAAGGAACCTGGTCTGTTCTATATAAGGAATATTCACTTCATCAGTAGAAATGAGATTTACCTCCTGTCTTTTAGAATTAGATGTTGTTTAACATCTAATTATTTCTTATTCCTGTGTCATTACAGGAATAAAAAATAGTAGGAATTTGTTGCTTTTTAAAAAGTGTGTGAGTTGAAGGAAGATTATAAAGGAACTTAATTTTGATAAATTTGCTTACAATACTGTATGATGGTAAAGATACATAGTATGGATATGTGATATTTGTGAGCATGTCTGATAAATAAACTGTCATGATTTAAAATTTAAGAAGGTTTTTTTTAATATATATTAAAAATCAGCGTGAATACTTTTAAAATATTCTATATCTCAATTTATTTTTGCTTTTTCCAGAATGGCTGGAAAAGTGATTAAAGTGTTCTGAATACCAGACCTTTAAGGAAAAAAAAAAAATATTAATTAGGAAAAAATTCTCCATTTTAAAGAGGTCCATATTTTATCAGAATGATAGGAGCTTGTTCTCTTCATTATGAGTTCAGGCTTATACTTGAAAAAAAAAATTTAACAGATTTGTTAAAATTGAATTTATAAATAATTTATATTTTTATCAGACTATTTGCATTCATTGCTTTTTCAATTAATAAAGCTAAGGTAGAGAGGATGAGGATTATGAATATCTTTAACGTTGCTAGGAGGCATTTACAGTGTCATTCCTTTGAACTTGATGTCTGCAGGAGTCTTGAACCCTTTCTTCTTTGCAGGAAAGCTTTCCTGCTTAGTTTCAGTAGATTAAAATCCTGAATTTCTTTAATTCTTGGATTTATGTTGAGGCATTAGCAGAAATGAATCTATAGTCCTTTTATAACTGTATTAACTGAAAACAAATAGTTTAACATAGAATACACTCATTTTAAGTATTTTAAAAAAGATTTTGCATGTGAACATTATTAAAGAGAGATTTGATGCTTTAGTTTTAACAGCAGTTTTAGTTGACAAGTGTCTGCATGTGCAAGTGCTTGCAGATACAAAGCACAGAATGTAATGTAGAATTTGCTCTCTCCAGATTTCTGGTTTTGTTTTTTTTTTCCTTACTACTTAGTGAGTGGTTTTGAAAGAAAAGCCGTAAAAATCTGCTGTTGCTGCAGTGAAACGTAGTATTTCTAAGTCCATACATTTTTCTTCTTGAATTTTAATATTTTTTATTAAAAAACACTGAGTAAAAATTTAAAATGTAGGTATTAGGTTCTACTCTGACAGGCAAGATCCATTTATTACAGCTTTTGGTACCTATCATTCCACTGAACTCAGGACACAGTTTACTCAAGATTCCCTCTCCTTTGAGTATGGAGTATCTATTTAGCTCATTCATCTGAGATGGAAATAGACTTTGTGTATCCAAGGAGGCTTACAGAAAGAAACAAATGAGCAAAGATTAAACTTTAGTTTCTCTACTGTGTTCATTCCTCTCACCTTCCTGATAGGAGTTCTGGTTGTAATCAAATAATACATAAAGTTCTGCATGTGAGCGGATTTTTAGGGAGAAGGGCCAGAAGTATAATTTCTTGCTGTTCAGTGGATCAAAAGCTATTTTATTGTTGTAATCAATGGGTTTCTGCTAATTTCTGTGGAAACTGTGCAAATAGGACTCGGGAGCCAAATCTCTTAGTCCAGATAGTGTCAGTGCAGAACCAGATCTGTTGCTTCAATTTCAGTCCTTTATCATTTCCAAATTCTGCCCATAAAATAATCTCAAATAATTTGTGTGGTTTGTGTACCAGAAAGCTTTCTAAAACGTCTGTATCTTCGCTTGGGGGGTAGGGAATACATAATAGAGCAATCAAATTACATAAGCAGAGTACTTCTGCACATGCTTCACACAACGTTGTTGGCATTCAGAAGAAGGAATGGACTCAAAACCAGAGTAGACAACATTTATCAAGTGTGGTGCATTCATCACTGTTAAGCACACCAGAGTTAGAGGTGGAGTCTCTGGCTAGGAAGCCTTTCAACACTGATTGGTAGAAGGTTGGTGGTCCCTCTATAGGTATGATCAAGGTGTATGTGTCTTGTTTCTTGTGCTACCTAATAAATATACCAGCAGAACTGAGTGTGCTGCTCTTGTGCTCTGACTTGCTGGAGTGCTACTGGAGAAACAGTAGCATATGACTGTGCATTGATGAAGGGAAAAAAAGCACCATTTGGCCTTTGCTTGTTGACACTGAGGTACCCAGGTGAGTTCGACTGCCTGTCATCTTTATACTGCAAACTATGTAGGGCATGACCCTTCTTTTTGTTAAGTGTTTGTAAAGTGCAAGGCACAAAAAGTCCCTGATCAACTACTGAGTCTGTAGGTGCTATTTTCCTAATAATAATCTCATTATAATATATAATTGGGTGATAGTTCAGTAATAGAAATCCATACTTCCATGTTAACTTAGTAACTTTGTCCCTCTGGCATGGCAGCTCTTCAGATTCTGCTTCAGATAGTGCTTTGACTAGTCCCCCAGTCCACCTATCCATCTGTATACAGAGAGATCTTGCAGTCAAGTTGGAAGACCCACGTTTATACTGTCTTTCTGTTGACATTGCCAGTTAAACTTATTTCTCTAATACAGTCTGGTGTAGAGACATGTAGGTACAAAAGAGGTTCTGTGTTTCAAGGTCTTGAAGGCTAAAAATAAATCTTGTACAGCTTGCTATAATAGCTATAAATGCTCGTGAGGTCTGTCTTTTTTAGTCTGAATAGTTTGTATTAAATATAATGGTGTTTGTAGAGTCTAGAAAGACTGGAACTTAAATGTAGTCTCAAGGTACATGAAAGTCAGTGTCATTTTATCAGACCATTTTTCTTTGTATTTTAGATAGATAATATTTGTTCACTTGCCTATTACAATCACTAGCAGAATACTACTTTTTGGTGTCACAGAGCATTTTACAATAATAAGCAAAGTTTTTTTCTGAACTATGGATTTTAATTCTTTCTTCATTAGTGTGGGGGAACAGAGATGGAATTTCCAGAGATTCAGCTTCCCCTCCCTGAGCATTCCAAAACCTCAGGCTGTTTGACAAGTAATTAAGCTAGGCAAAAATCTGACATCAGAGTGTGTAGAAGGTGATTCTCCAGGATTCTTCTTCTACCTGAAGGCCACTGGACTGGGCTATTCTGTTTGGGGGTTGAATGGGAACAAAGAGTAGTACCCTTTGTTGGAAGGCAGAAAGGGAGAAAAGAGAGCTTGTTGCTTGTTTTTCTTTTGTAGAGTTTATGTGGAAGAGGCTTGTAGTGTACAGTTCATTTGCACTTATTTGTTGAAAAATTGCAGATGTAGTAAAGGTGGAACTGTTCAGTTAAAAAAAAAAAGATTGCCTTGAAGGATATTACTCTTTTAAACACAAAAAACCCCAAATGTTGAAAGAGGTGATTCCTGAAGTGTAAAGTAATTGCAGCAGTGTAAGTTTCGTTTTTGAGTGGACAGTTGGAGTGATACAATCTATCATAGGCTTAGTACATTCTTCATTGCTTTAAATCAAGCTTAACTGTTAGAGAACTGTTTAGTGGTTCTCAAATGTATTGTAAGCACAAGGAACAAAGAATGAAGGAGGCGTTTTGGCTGGTTCTGTATAGTCAGAATAGACAATCGTGGTGCCCTTAATCTGTGGATGACAAATGTAATTCAAAATATTTGTAGTCAAAGTTAGAAGTATGAGTGACTTCAAAGTTGAATGGGCAGGTAGAAAATGTATGAAAAGAATTAGAAAAAACTAAAACTGTTCAGAGAGGAACTGAAAGGAGTCTAAAGTAATGCAAAAAGTGTCAGAGGATAAGGCAGTATTGATTTCCATTATAAGCCAAACATAACATTCTGGTTTTAATAGAAGAGGATTGAATTTAAGCTTTAATTCTCAACCTAAATATTTCTGCACAAACATATTGGGGCAAATGAAGCACAAAGGAGATTGAGAGAGTGTAATGGACTGCCTTCCTATTGAAGACTGTAGCCCTGTGGGTTAAACCATTGTGCTGTGAAATGCCTGAAGTTATTAACCTCTCTCTCTTCTGCTGGAGTTCCATATGACTTACTGTGACATTGAGTAACATTCATTAGTGGTGTGAAGGTTGACTACCATCCACTAGTAGCACTGGGGTTTATCTTTGGCAGTGGTTTAGCTTTAGGATACTTCACTCCTATGCAGGCAACACTTGTTGGGCAAAACTTATCTTGCAGAACATAAGGTAATTGTATTGAATACTGCTTGTATTGCATTATTTCCTTTGGTAAGAGATACATTTTTTTAATACAAATTAAAAACAGAAAAAGAGGTATTTCATTTGGTTAGTGTTTTATTGAATCTTTGCTCTGACAAAATCACTGTTATGTTGCTTTATTACAGTGGAAAATGACAACCTGGCATAATCTTTGTGCAAGTAGTTTACCCAGAGCCAGTAATATTAGCTGCCTGTTTTTTACCTGAGCAAGCTGTGAATTTTAAACATTCACTCAAGAGTCTGAGAGAATCCCAGACACAGAGAATCAAGGAAAGTCTAGTGACAAGCCCAAAGGCAGTAAGTATTGCAAGAAGATTTAGAAATAGTGCTTTGGGCAATATTTTTCCAGTGATACTTCTGATTTTTGGTTCGCATTTTTGAGCACTAGACTGGTTTATGTCAAAGATTATATATATTTGGTTTTTTCCTTGCTGTTCTCCTGAATATTGAACAGTTGCAACAGATCTTAGTTTTCAAAATTGTTTTTGTTAATGCCCAAAGATTCTTCTTTATATATGTTCTGGTGTGATTCATAAGGTCTGCCATGCATTTTTTTAGTCCACATTTTAGTAGCGCTTAAAATCACAGTCAGAAGACTAAAACTAATTTATAGTGAAGGTAGAGTAACACCAAAAATTCAGGAATTTCTGAATTTTGAACTTTCAAAAGTCATCTGAGTTCCTTTCTATTAGAGAATTTTAAGCATGATTATGAAGACAGTTCTACTGTTTGAAAATGCTTGGTTTTAAACTTCGTGGTTATTTCCTCCAGGAATCCTGCTAACAGGGTTCTTTTTGCTGTGAAGAGGTGTCTGGTTTTATCAGCGTTTGTCAGAGTAAATTCAGTATTTCTATGGAAATTAGCTCATTAGTATTAATTTTTGGCAATGTCTTACTGATTTATGAGCTGCCTTGCTATTTAAAAAAAAGTAAATAAAACTTACTGAAAGCAAAATCTTCCAAAAATTGCTAATGACTAATCCTTCAGTGAATGGAGGATTCAAGTAATGGCAATAAGCAAGCAGATACCCCTTGTCTACTGCCAGTGCTCGCTGTTGCCGAAACCCAGGTGCTGCAGGTTCTCATTGCATAGCATGTACCAATGGAAAGAGTCCTTTTGGACTGCTTCCTCTGGGGGTCATTACTAGCCAGTGTGAATAAATAATATCTGCAACAATTTTACTTAAATTAATGCTGTTTAAAATGTGTAACTAAATTCATAGTAACTAAGTCACAGTTCTTCAAATATATGTTTCCAGTATTTTTAGCAGAATAGGTGCAGTTAATTTTTGAGAAAATGGTCTCTGTAGCTGTCTACAGCAACAAACCTGGTCATTGCTGACATGGTTAGTTTTCTTTCATTCTGGATATTTCTCTTGGGTATTTATAGCAGTAATTTTATAATCATGCATTTTCCTCCTGATTACTTTCTGTTCAAAGTTAGAATTGTTTTTGTTCACAGTTGAAACACAAGCTTCTTAGAGCGTCGGTGAGAAGCACCCTTGACACTGCAGATCACTTTTACTTCTTCCATATTACTTACTTTCAAAGATTGTCTTTTTAATGAGTTAACTTCATTATCTGCTATGTAATTTTCTTTGTTCTAAAGGTAATATAAACCAGTGAAAAGTGAACTATCAGTCTTTTGTATTTTTTATGTTTCAGACCTCTTTGCCTTCGGTTTTAAGTAAGCACAGAAGGTAACATTTGAAAAGCCTAATGCCATATTTAAATGAATTATAACAGGTCTGATGAAGAATTGTATAATGGACATTGATACAGTGCTTACTGTATGTAGGTGAGAACAACTTAGACTAGAATTCTGCAAACTGTTAGAGTGTGTAGGAGAACTGTGATTTGTAGGTTTTCTGTTAACATTCAATTACCATTTCTTAGAGTGTACAAAGGCTGCTATGTTTATAATGCCTTCTAGAAAGTTTTATCAGTGTTACCTCTTTTTTTTATCACTATAAGGGTATATTTAACTGTAGTAACTTAATACAAGATAGGCAAAATAAATTAGCAGTGTTGTACATAGTGCTTGAATTTGGTTTGGCTAGTTATTATTTAGAAATATTAGACAAATTGTTCATATTGCTTGTTTATAAGTGTCTGTTTCTTTAGAAATTCTAATCATGTAGATGCAGATTTAATTCTGTATTATAACTTCTTTTTTAGTAGGGGCTATGAATATTCAAGTGGTTTTGAATAGCAATAATACTGAATATACAAACAGATTCAGTATTTGCTTTATATAGTAATACCAATTGGTAAATGGTGCTTTATCTGCTGTGTTTATTAGAGCTTTAACTGCTAATCTCATATGGAAATGTTGCTTTGTAGGGCAAAATTCAGGGAGAGGGCCTGGGATTCCAGAGTGAACTTGTACATTCCTTCAGGGCATTTTTGCAAGGGAGGTTGTTGTGTTTTAAAGGTAGTTGATAAGAAACCTGCACCACCAACCCCGGACCTGCACCACCAACCACCATCATGCATTAGTCTATAGAAGGTATTTGGGTGAACACACTCCTGTACCACTCCGTACCACCATTTATCCAAGTGAAATTTTTGACCATTTGCAGGATACATTATAAATCAGGATGTCACTACCAGACAATCAGATTTGAACATTCCTTGCATGAAGTAGCTTGCCTATATCCCTTAGGAATACATCACTTAACTGTGTTTATGTGATAGTGTTGATATGCCTGGTTTTACATGAAAGTTAGGGTAGTGTGTTATTTATGTCATCATGAATTCAAAAAGTAGGTGGTTGTGCTTTATGTTAATGTGCTTTATGAGGTTATCTTCTCTGGACAAATCACTCAGAATAATGGAAAGATGAGTTTTATTATATGGCTATTAATTAAATCAGGAAACAAGTTTTTTCTTCAGAGTTGAGCTTTGCTACTACCTCTATTTTTTATTTTTTTTTTCAATGTTCCCATCTCTGAGGTGCTGACAACAGATTAACATGAAACAGAGCTCTGTTGAACCTAATTATGTTATAGCTCATTGTTTTGGGGGCCTATAAAACTGTTCACTCCCTTTTTATGAGGCTGTAGTCACAACGAAAGGCCATAAACAGTGCAGTTTCTTTTTCTTACATGACTGGAGATTTCATTAGTCGACTCTAAGAAAGGCCTGATCCAGCTGCATTTACACCTGGGAATGAATGCTGCTTTATCAGGTCCTTACTAGGTCAAGCAGGAGGGAATGACAGCAGGATAGCTTTTGATCAGCTGTAAATGTCTGAGAGCTTAATTTCTTTTAAAATTATTTGCTCTTCAGCTGTTGACTGAAGACATGCTTTCTTGTACTCCAGAGGAAAGATTTTAAATATTAGGGCATTATTTAAAAACAAACCAAAGCTGAGGTCCTTCTATACTTTGAAGCAGTCACCGCTAAAACAGTATTTCTACATCAGCTATGTGGATTATGTATATATGTATTTATTTATTTATTAAATACTCAGAGGCTCTGGGGAGGACTAAGGTTTAGCTCTTAGAAATAATGGGGAAGATTATGCCCTACCTTCATTTAACTCTATACTGCTTGTGAATTTAATATCGACACATTCCCACTGAATAGGTTTCTGTAGTGTAGGTGCTCCTCTGTGACTTGTTTGGGTAATTTTAGCCCTTTTTTTTCCCTTTGCTTTGTTTTGTTTATATAATACATAAATATTAAAATTATGGGAATTTTCTAGGAATTTAGTTGGGAAATGTTCTGTAAGATGTAGAGGTGGTTCTTTTCAATTGACTGGGTAGGATCTTTTTTATATGTATACTTAGATTTTTGTATTATCCTAATATTATCGTCTCTCCTTTCCATGCTGTAAGATGATGGATTGATTACAGTTGTTGGACAGGAATGCACTCCACTGTCTTTTTTTACATGCTGGTACTGCTAACCTGCTGTTGCTCTGCTTTGCCACAGGATGTGAGCGGGGGCAGTTTCGCTGTGGAAATGGTCGCTGCATTCCTTCAGACTGGAGGTGTGATGGGGCTAGAGACTGCTCGGATGATACAGATGAAGCTGGTTGTCGTAAGTGAAAAAAATATAGAGTAACTGTTTTGTGATATAAGAAATACTGGCATCACAATGTGCTCACTGTACCTGTGATGCAAGAATGAATATTGGAGAGGAAGAAAACTGCTAGTTGTCTTGAGATTACTGCAGAATCTGCTTAAGAGACATAATTCTTAGTCCATTGGCTTTGGTAGTCAGAAAACCAAGTAGTGCTCAACTTCTAACATGACTTAGCCTGCTCTTAAAAATCAGTGTCTAGTAATGCAGTTTAATTTGATCACTAATGTTCTATGTAGATGTAGAAATGTATTGTATTCTATTACTGCAGTAATCCTGAATATTGGGTGTACGTATAGCTAGCACCAGCATCACTTGAACTCCAAATCTTTGGATCTTTCAGTACCTAGACAACAAACTAGCTGTACCTACTGCACCTTAAGTAAAGTCTTGGTTTGTTGTCTAGAGTTTGTTGTGTTATCCTCAGTGCCAGCAGCTCACAGACAACAATTACATTCAGATGGGCTGTAATTTTCGTGCACGAAGATTCTCTCAAGCTGAATGTTTAAAAACTGTGAAAATGAAGAAATTCCTTCCACAGTCCATTTTCAGGAAGTGATGTGCATTTTATCTTCTTGGTTCTAGTATTCTTTGAGGTGTTGTGAGCTGGTGCAGTTACCACCCACTTATATACAGTTTTTGCCCCTCAGCTGATGGTTAGTGAGAGACTAATTTTTGTTGGTTCTTTTCACACTGGATTGTTTCTTTGCTGCTTGACCCATATAATAATTGGAGGTCATGCACACAGCTTGGCAGTCTGATTTGTTACTTAGTGCTTTAGTTAGCTCCAGAAACCAGTGCACTTCTGGATGAAGAATGCCTTAAACTGGTAGAACAAAATGGTGTTCTCCTATAGCTTGTTATTTCAGCTTAGTTCTGATCTGCAGCTGGAAAGAAGTGGTTGGGCTTTGAACAAGGAGTGGGGAAAATTCATGTTGATTTTGTGAAGGGTAAAAAACAACCAGTGCTTATGACATTTGTCATACTTTTATTCATGAAGTTGAGTTATTCTCATTTTCATACATGTGATGAATTAGGAAGGTGAAAATGAAATTTTTCATTTTTTTTTCAGTTAATCCTGCTTTTTAAAACAATATGTTAATGTGCTGTACATAGTGAGGCATGTAAGGGTCTAGGAAGATAGTTTTAAACTATTTTAAACTGACCTGAAGTTAAAATTATATTATAAGATTATTCTTTGGTTCTTAAAACAGGAATCAAAAAAAAGCATGCGTTGTATGTGAATGATTTGTATCCCTTTAATTGCTTTACTTCTAATGTAATCTGTACTTCTCAATTCTAAATCTATGAAGTGATTTAATTTTCTCCCTTAATGCTTTGTTTACACTGGTAGTTGTGCTTGCATGTCATCCCACGAGCACAAAGTGTTTCTAGTTGACTTTGCAGTACTGAAAAAACATGATCCTGATTAAAAAGATGGTTAAGACCAAAGTTCTGTTTACTGGGCTGTGTTGTACTAGTGATTCTTTCCAGGAGTATTAACTAGGGATGGAGTAAGCTGTAACACAGTTTCAAACATTTATTTTGATCTTTATCTCTAATGGCTTCCTGTTGTTTGGCTATTTGAAAAGTACAGAGTGGAGCTGGGACAACATTCAGATTGTTCTGACCTGACCCTCACTTTTGCCTCATGAATTCACAGAGAAGAGTCATGAGCTTGTTTTGAAAGACCTTCTTCCTACCAGGGATAGGGCACGTGAAGTGGAATGAGAGTAATTGAATAGACTCCTGTGAGATTAGCATGACTCCAGAGATAAGCGGGGAAAAAAAAGAGGCTCTGCCAGAGTGTTGTTCAGAGCCTTGAGCTTTTTCTGTTACTTGCCTTCTAGAGGAGCCTGTGTCTTCAGGAGAGAATACAAACCTGAAGGTTCATACGCAGGAGGTCACTAAACTCAATTTTGCCTTCGAGCATCCTTCTGCTGGCCTCTCCCTGCTCTATTTCCTTTGCTTTTTCAGGTGCTGCATGTGTTTAGTGGAAGTTACAGTCAATTCACACTTGAACCTTAAGTTGTTTTTTCCCTTATTTAATTGTTGTCTTTGAAAGTGCTTTCCCAGATGTCTGTGAAATAATTTTTTTTCATTGCTTACACTAGCACAACCTACCTGTGAAGGAAATCAGTTTCAGTGTCAGACTGATGGTGAATGTATCCCACACTCGTGGGTTTGTGATGACGAGGAAGACTGTGAAGATGGCTCAGATGAGCATCAACAGTGTCGTAAGTATTTAAGTTTTAACGTGTTGCAAGCTTTGTGAAATAAGGTAATTAACACAGCAGCATATTGAGAACATACAGAAACATGTCTGCTCTAAGTGCAGCTTTTACCAGAAGAGTCTCTTTGAAGTAGTTTCTAGAAATGGAATAACCTGAAATCTGAAATGGATAAAATACAGAAAATATGTGCAAAAAGACATCTCCAGATCTTGAAATCTGAAAATAACTCATGTTTCAGTTAATTTAAAAGGGAAAAAAAAGAAAAAATACGCAGTGCTTATTAGCATTATAGTTGATACAAAATTTAGTAGTTCCAAAAATGGTGAAAATATGATGTCCAAACACTCTAAATGACAGAAAAAGGTGCTTTGTTATTCATTGCATAACAAAATTCACACTGGTATATCAGAATTATAAAAAAACCCCAAACCCTCAAAGAGTTAATTTCTTTCTAGAAAATTTTGAAATTTATGTGTATACAAAAAAGGAGGAATTATCAGTCAGTCAAAAAAGATTATTTTACCATCTTCAGTGATGCTATTTAATAGCATTATTATTTAAAATGACCAGAACTTGTTCTTTCTCCTATTCAGATAGAAGGAATACCAAAAGTCCTAGTATGGTGTGAAAGTGTGCATAACTTTATGTGGTTGCTTTTCACTGACAGCTGACATGAGAAGAGACATAATCATTTTTGATCCTCTATTAGTTATGAATGTAAAATATTGCTGACTGTTGAGGCCCTGTCTGTATTAGAAAGCAGAGCCTTACTTCTAGCTCTGCTGTATTTACATTGTGGCATTCTGGTTAACCAAATAACTTACAGTAACTGGCAGATTTTGACCCAGTAAACAAATTAATAAAAAAACTTTTAAGACAGGGAGAATTGGTAATTTAATCTTTTAGGCAGAACAGTTGCGGGAAGGTGATTTTTAAGCTAGAAGTCAACCCTTTCAGTGGAGAAAAGCAGTAACCTTGCAGGCCACAGAAGGCCTCATAGAGCTCTGTTGTCTGCCGTGTGCTTATGAAGTGTTCTTTAATCTCCTCGAGCACACAGATACAGAGGAAAAAGTCTTACGCCAATATTTGTGAGAAGGATGGCGTAGTTAAAGAGGAAGAGGAAAAATACTCTTCTGCACAAAAAATCTTGGTTGATGGAAAAGACTGACAGAGTGCCTATTTCTTGCAGCGGGAAGGACGTGTTCAAGTCAGCAGTTCACATGTTCAAATGGACAGTGTATCCCAAGTGCATACTGGTGCGATCGGGTGAAGGACTGCACCGATGGAACAGATGAAAGAGTCTGCCGTGAGTCTTAACTCTTAGTACTAGATCTGGTTTCATCTCATCTCTCTGTGGCATTTTAATAAATTTGTAAGATTAAAGGGCTTGTTGATGGACAGGATGACCACAATATGCTTCTTGTTATGAGGGTTTCATTTCGGATTCTTTTGTGTATTAGAGCTGATATTCTGATACAGATTAATTATCGCAGAACTCAAATGCAAACTGTTGCCATAGGATCAGGGCTTCTTGTTTGTCATTGTCTAAAAGATAATTTATATTGCATTGGAAAAAAAGCAACCAAAAATTTTCCCAAATATTTTCATATTCTTTTTATATGCCCCTTATGAAATCAGTGGTGACTATAACCTGTATAGAAGAGCAGAATTTGACCCCAAATCCCTTCTTTGAGGGACTTCAACCCTTTCAAAAGCATTTGTATTCTAGACTGCAGTTTCCTGTGGACACGAGGCAGCATTAGGTTATATTCTATTCAGACTAGCTGTTTATATTGTGCCAAAAAATACGCAGATGTACAAGTGGGCTTTTTCAGTCTAACTTCCCCAGAGTTGAGGCTGCCTGACTGTCTAGTTACAGCCTTCCTAGGTCTTGGCCTAGGCTGAATACTGATGAAAAGGACAGCCGGCCACAGAATAGAGGCCACAGTTTGCAGAGATGTTTTTGTGTATAGCAGCGTGTTTGATTATTGTTAGTATTAGGGAAAAGCTTTACACATGTCATGAGTGACATGTAACACATGAGCTGCTGTTCCAGCTGTTAGAATTTAGCGTGCCTTTGGGAAAAAGATAGAACCGTAAATTTCACTCAGAACCAGACTCAGGGTGGGAGGTGGGGGAAGAGGCTAGGATGCTAAGGAATGGATAAAGAAGAAAGAAATAAAATTTTGTTAGTGGCTGCATGTGGAGGTAAAAAGAGCATATGCACATGCTGTGTAAAGGAAAACCAGCACATTACATGATTAACCACCTACTAGTGCATTTTATCCCTGACCTCACAAGTGGATAAAACGTACGCTCTGTAGAATGAAAGGTGATTTACAGAATCACAGAATTGTTGGAGCTGGAAGGAACCTTTAGAGATCATCTAGTGCAAATCCCCACCAAAGCAGATCTGCCCAGAGCACGTTACACAGGATTGCATCCAGGCAGGTTTTGAGTATCTCCAGAGGAGGAGACACCACAGCCACCCTGGGCAGCCTGTTCTACTGTTTCATCACCCTCACAGTAAAGAAGTTTTTCCTCATATTTAGATGATATTGATTTAGGACTATGTGGTAGTTTGGAACCATGTGATAGACCCACAACCAGTTACGAAGTCACCAACACAAACGGCTAAAAGCCAGGATCCAAAGTACTCCATATCATTGCTGGAAGAATACTTTCTGTAGCCTGGCATTTTTTCTCTTCAAGTTTAGAGGAAGAAAAGACATTGGTAACTTAATTTAGCAAACCTGTAACACATGGAAAAAAAAATTCCTGAAAAGATACTTGTTTAAAAAAAATAATTATCTGTGAATTAAAAAAACCCAAAGGAACTGCTCAGCACCGCTGAGAAATCTGAGAATAGTCATTAAATACAGTGTGGAATATCCAGATGAAATGGTGTGATTGTTAGAATGTGGTAAATCTGTGGCAAACTGGGAGTGAAGTCCTAAAGACAGTTCTCACAATTTTTATTTCAGAATAGGAGCTTTTGTGATGTTTGAAAATTAAAGTGCTTATTTTATTTCGTGTTCAACATTCTCAACTAAGTAAATTAAAAAAGGCAGTTTGGAAAGGAGCCTCTGGATACCTTAACAGTAGCACTTTACTGCTGTGTGGGAAACCCAGTCATTGCTTCATCAGCCTGTAGGCCCCATGACTGTTGTGAAGGCAGCATATTTAGCCCCAGGGAGGGGCACTGCCTTACATCATTCAACAGCCTCTACTCTAGTTTATTAGAATATGTGTTGACAGTCCCTCTAAGGCAGAAGAATGACTGTGACTTGGAACACTGAAAGTAGGAGTGTTGGACTAGTTTAAATAAATGTGATGGTGCTGAAGACAAGAGAATCAAGAAGAATGTAATGAGAAGCCCCTTCCAGAAACACTGGTCGATTTCATTGTCTCTCTGTCTTTGCAAGGCATGGAACTTCAAACAGAAGCCATAAGATAAAATTAGTGATTTGGTGATTTTATGATTAACTATACAGCAGGGATTAGTGTAAGTGTTAGATTTTACCATTTTGATGCAGATTCTAATACTTAATTTGAATATTAATTTTTCCCACTGTTTCATTTATTTCCTTTTTCACATTATCTGATATAAACGAATATAAGAGGAATACAATAATTTTGACCTTTTCCTTTGTCATTATTATTCCCATTATTTAATTTACACTAAAAGCTTTAATAAATAAAATGAAAACATCCATGAACAATGAAAGAAAAAAGCAATTAAGAATTCTGTTATTTCACAGAGTATAACAAAATGTAAACTTATCATGTCCGTTTACTTATGCCTTGCACTCATTGATCTGCCTGGAAGCAGATTTAGATTGTAAAGAAGATAAAGTTTTGTTGCTGAGTAAGTTACATTATTTAAGAAACTGGTCAAATGCAAAATGTCACCAACATAAAGTAACTCAGCAATTGAACATGTAAAAAAATAGAACAAAGGAATTCAAAGCCTTAGTCCATTTTACTGCTAATAGGATTAACAGCAAGGGAAAACTACCCATGCAGAGGCTAAAATAAACATCAGAACAATGTTTTGGCTACAGGTCCTGTAATTAGTGCAT
Source organism: Actenoides lindsayi (assembly GCA_025331215.1). NCBI lineage: Eukaryota > Metazoa > Chordata > Aves > Coraciiformes > Alcedinidae > Actenoides > Actenoides lindsayi. Next base: position 8,459 of record WTSP01025383.1, on the reverse strand, counting down.
TGAAGCTATTTCAATTTAATAAAATTGTGCTTTTTAGTTTTCTTTAAATATATATATATCAGGTTGTTTTTCCAGATTTTTTTAATTGTCACCAACTAGGAAATACTTTCATTTTAAAACTTTAGAAATGTAGAACGAAATGGCAGAGTATTTGGGGTAGCAAGTACTTTATGGGAGTAAGCAGACAATACTGGTGTAATTTTTCTGTTACATACTCCATTTATTTCAGTTAAAGATAGAGTTCTCTCTCCTGCCTCAGCTTTGTAGTTGAAAAATGAAAATCCTAGCCATGTCCATTTTGATTTGCTGTGACTGACAGAATACCCTTCCTGGATACAGCTCTGGCATCTGAGGCCATGAGGGAGAAAGTGGAAGTATTTTAAAGACGTGTTGTTTGAAGCTGATAGGATGAGCTCAGGCCTAGAAACTCTGGATTTTTTATTCTAATTTTGATGTTAAGTTGCTGTCATGGGTCAACTGCCTAACCTGTTAATTTCTGCCTCTTATTTGCTACTCTTAATAGCTGTTGTGGTCAGTATGTGGGCAGCCAGGTCTGGGATTTATGGAGATCAGGGTGAAAGTGAGCAAAGATCGAGAACTGAAGAGATCATAAGGGATGTAGTGCAAGAAAGAAGAAAAGGGCCATGGTCAGAGGCTAATATTCTTGATGTTGAACAAATTGCATGTAACAGCTACAGGGCAAGGCAGAAGATCAGGCTGAAGAAAATATCTCCACCAGGGAGATCTGGGGACAGGGAAGAAGCAAAGCTGGTGCAAGGTAAGGAAGGCAGCCAAAGACTAGAGTGGCAGGGGTCAAAATCAGGAATTAAGGCCAGGCAGGAGGGTTTGGTCAATCTGCCAGCTCTGAAAGCCTCTCTGCTAGGAGCACTACCTGATATTATGTAGCTTATAGGACTCTTGGGCTTGGGAGAGGTCCTCCTGTTACTGTTTTTATATGGATTTATTTCCAGCTTACAGAACAAAAGTATTAGGCACAGAGCAAAATATGTACATTCACAATTCCTGAAGATGCTTTCAAGCATCTTTCTCATGTATACATTGAAACATGTAATTTAAATATGTTTCTAACTGTTACCCCCAGTTTGTGGGTTACAAGGAGCAAGGTGCCTCATCTGTCATTTGTGCTGGCATTTGCCACTTGTTTGTATTTTGCACCTGCAGTGCTGGCATACCACAGCGAGACAGATTGTGGAGAAGTATTTCAGCTAATGAAAAGAGATGCCTGAGAGAAAGGGGAGAGAAAGAAGAGCTCCCTGTCTTCCTGAGCACTGAAATGAACGTAGCTGGATTTCCTTCTAGGAACTGTGATCACTCAGAATAGATCTTTTGAGATTTTTGTAATTAGCAAAAGATTCTTGGGGGGAAAAGATAAAGGAAACAATGTTCATGTTGGAGGCTTTTCACAGTTAAAAACAAGCTGAAAGAAAACATTTCTTATGTTTTTCTATCCATTCACTTTTCTCTCCTAATCCCACGTTCAGTCTTGTTCTATCTCTTTGCACTCTCTCCTCTTGTACGGCTGTATTCTCAGACCTCCTTAGATGCAAACTACCTACCTTCTAATGCTTTAAATTCAGAACCATATCCTTCCTTTTTAGTTCTTGCTAATCCATCTGTCACTGACTTGACTTAGAAAAAACCTACATGTCCACGTCCCTGGAAGAGAACCTTTCCTTTGGCTTCTACATCATTCCAGGTTGCTCACAGAGCACTGACTCTATCCATTTGCCTCCAAGAATGGAGACAGTATTACCTGCTTCTCTGTTCAGTATCAGTTTTTGCATAGCTATGGGATTTTAAACCCAAATGTATTGCTCTGGTATCACATGCATACAGGGAAATCCTTTTTTTGAAGTAAAAAGAAAACTAGGAAATGTTAAATTCAAAATATCATGATACTTTCCAGACTTTCTTTGCTGGAGGCTTTTCATTAAGCTAGATGTGTAGGTCTTCCAGTTTAGGGAGTTCATCCCATTCCTACCTTCCCCACTGCCAAGGTCCGTATTCTTCTTTTGCAGTTCAGATCGTCCCATTTGGTGATGGGGAGTAGAACTTAATTCACTCAGTGCTAATGTTTTCTAATTTTTGGAGAGAAAGAAAGGGTTCTTTCACAACTGCAGGGACAGGCATTCCTTTTTCAGATATGCTAGTACTGTTATGAAGTTCTTCTTTGGCTTCCTTCATTTGCTCAACATCAATAGAGTCCACCACAAACACAATGTCATAGGTACATCTTGTGTCTGATGGAGGGGGGTTTGGAACTAGACGATCTTAAGGTCCCTTACAACCCAAACTACTCTCTGATTTTGTGAAAGTCATGCAAGCCTGTTCCATAGGTGATTGAGGTTTAGTGGAAAAAGGTAGAACAGCAGAAGCAAGCAAAACAGTTTGCCACTGCTGGGAAAAATTACAGCTTTTCTGAGTTCTGCTGGAGTAATTTTATAATCCATGTTTTGAATTCCAAGAGTATAAATGAAAATGTGCCTAAATGAGAGCCTGCTCTATCTGCTTTATCAACTTGTGTGGAAGTAAAATGGAATAAAAATTCAAAGTGAACATCTAAAAGGTGGAAAATGAAATTTGGTTATTCTGTTTCTTGAGTTCATTTATCTACCGCTACTTCCATGTAGAGGTGAATGTTCAATAAATCTCACTTCTAAAAATAGGAATTATTTGCTTTCATACTTGCCCTTTGGCTGAAATAAGTAACTTTTCTCTGCATGGCAGTGAGCTAAACTAAGCTTATGTTCTTCTACTTTAGCATGTGTGCATGCTTAATTTGTTGGATAGTTCCACTGCTTGTACGCATAAATATTTTCAGAATTGTTTTGAAGTTGTTTGAAAGAATCACTTGCGTTGGCCTGTAGGTCATCTACATAAATAGAACAGCCAGAAACTAAAAAATAATTCATTCTGCAAAATCTCCTTTGTTTTGGGATGGGGAAAAAGAGTTATAAAAACTAGAAGTCCTAAAGGTAATCCTGGACTTTGAAGTTTAACATCCTGGGCTAGGACAAAACCATAAGAACATGAACTCTCTGAGTTTGAGAACATTCTAAGAGTACTTAGGAACTGTAAATTTCAGGAACTCCTTTTCTACCTAAGCACTTTTGGGATCAGTAAAGTGTAAAACTGAGGTACAAGTAAATAAGAGATGTTCACTGCTTTCTGTCCGTTTCTGTTGCATTGTTTTCTATGATATTGTAAACTGTTAGGGTTGCTGATCTTTGGGGTGTGGGAGGGCATCTAATTTTTCCCCTGTTTCTTGTGAGGTTTTGTAGCATCTGTCTAGAGGATATTCTTAAATATCTATTGGAGGAGACAGTACACTTGATAAATGGATTGTTTGTCAGGAGCAGTGCAGGAAGTTTTGTATTTCTTCGTTTTCCTGTAAATCAAGATATTCTGTTTACACTGGATATGAATGACTCGTTATACTCTACAATCTCACATTCATGCTAATACAGAAGGATTTCTTCTTGTAGACTACCCAAGATGTGAACAGTTATCATGTGCAAATGGGGCATGTTTTAATGCAAGCCAGCGATGTGATGGCAAAGTTGATTGCAGAGATTCTTCTGATGAAGCTAATTGCAGTAAGTACAACATGCAGAGTGATCTCAAACAAATACACTTTATAGGCCCCCTTTTAAAGTAAAAGATGGTAGTTTTCTGACAGATATTCTGTGTGTCTTTCTGTGCTAAAATCTTTTTCAGCCCATGGATGTACCAGTACGCAGTTTCAGTGTGCTAATGGAGAATGCATCCCACGAGCCTTTATCTGTGACCATGATGATGACTGTGGAGATAGAAGTGATGAAAATTCTTGCAGTATGATGTTTTTGTTGTGTCTTTTTTCCACTTTCTTCAACTGTTTTACTAAGAATAGGTTCCAGCAGACAGTAGGAAGTAGATTTCTTGGCTATAGAGCCATCAAAAACTAGCCACTGTTCTACAAGGACTTTTTTGTATAGAAAGATAGACTTTCTTCAGGTTGTTATTGCTGCTAAGTACATGGGGCTGTGGTTACTATTTGAATTTGCTGGATTCAGTGACAATTTGCTTCTTAACACATATAGTTTTGCTTCTTCATGTTCTCATTTTCTTCCTTTCAGCATGACCCTAATAATTCCATCACTCTGAAATCTCAGTTAGATACAGTTTTTTGTCCAAATTTGTTGGGCTCTTTTCCGCATTTTTATTTTCCAGTAGATGGAGTGGATCTTCTAGAATTATTCCCAGTGACTATTATGTACAACTTTACAGACAGATAACTGCACAAATAGATGTACACATCCTTTAGATGTTCACATAAGGTCTTTAATTGACTGTTCTGTTTCTGGAATTTTCTTGCTCATGCTTTTCTTCACAACCAGGGTATCCCAAAGTATTGCACCTTCAGCCAGAATCATAGCTGTAGAGTTTTCACCTGTGTGAAATATATAATTGAAAAGATCCCCTACTGATTATGGGATTTAAGTTAGTTTTATATTCTGTATTTCAGGAAGACCACATATTGCTATTTAGTTGCTCTGTCCTACCAAGGACCTCACACCAGTATGATTCCTTGTCACCCCCTCAACTCACCCCCTCCAAATATATCTCTTTGGCAATACTTGCCCTTTGGAGGACTCACAGATGTTTCTGAACTCTTAACAGGGAATGCTTCCCAACCATGGAGGGCTTTGACATAAATGTTCATTGGTTTTGACTTTGTTTGTCTGAGTACAAGGCATACAAATATTTTACCTCCTGATGTCGTTACTCCTTGTCATGTCCACCTTCAGGAGCCATGTTAATAAGGTGCTGTGAATCTAGTTGCATAATTAATTGAGAAATTTAGCCTTCTCCTTCATTTCTGTAAAGAGCCAGAGTATTCTAAAGTAAAGTTCATACTGTATTACTATTTCTAACCTTTTAGTCACTTAGATCAGTTTGATTTTCTCATATTTCTTTCCTCAGCTTATGCGACATGCAGAGGCAACTTCTTCACTTGCCCAAGTGGCCGTTGCATTCATCAGAGCTGGATATGTGATGGAGATGATGATTGTGAAGATAACGAAGATGAAAGAGGATGTGGTATGTACTAATGCTAACTTCTAATTTTCAGAGAAAGACAGTGCTAAGCTATTTCTGTAAAATTTTGACCAATCAGGATGTTCTGAATCCATTTTAATTCTGTGAAAACCTTAGAATTCTATCTTGATCTGTTTGGTTTTTGACTTTTGCAATATTTTTTATTTTTGTGTGTGAGAGTTACTGCTGTGCTACTGGGTATGGTGCAAACTAAGCATATAGTAACGTCTCTTTTTATTTTACATTTTCTCTTGCATCTTTTGGGGTTTTTTCCCTATGGAGATTTTTCAGGGCACCTATTAAGAGACATGAGGCTCCTAATAACCAAAATCAACTGGTTAAAAATGAAAACAAGTCGCTTCCTGCCAAAATTTGTCATGCGAGAAGCAGAAATTTTCATAAATGAAAGTGTGAGCTTTTTTTCTCTTTCACTGGCCTTTTCTGTGATGAGCTTTATCCTGACAGCCTTTGTGTGTTTTGAAACAACAAAACTGAAGTTCCATTTTTGGTGCACCAGTTAGTCTAAACCTGAATGTTTTTCCTGTTCCTAGCAATGCAGAAAACTGAAAAGATTCATGTGTCTGCACAAGTATTGTTTGCATTGTACTCGAAAGACAAAAGAAAGCATGACAAGGAAGTGTAGATGATGCTTCTTTCATAGTCTTTTCCAGCTGTGTGCAAGAACCAGAAACTGAATAATGAAGGATAGAGATTCTTTAGGAAGCTGTTGGGGAAGAAATTCTAAATATTGTTTGAAATGTTCACCTCAGTTGTTCTTGGTTTTCTTTTCCATAGAAAGCGGTCGCGATGAATGCTACCCAGGAGAGTGGGCCTGCCCCGGGTCAGGGCATTGCATTCCGATCGGGAAAGTGTGTGATGGGGCTGCAGACTGCCCTGCGGGAGAAGATGAAACTAACGTCACTGCGGGCAGACATTGCAGTATGTGTTACAATCAAAAGCATACACAGAACAGCAGAAGCATCAGCACTGATACCTTTTTCCATTCACCTTTTGCCTCTTGAATAACACAGAAATTTTGGAAGATCGCTGTTTTTGTTGGCACTGTTTTGACTGGAAAGTCTGAAAGAGGCATATGTGCTGTGAACAGCCTATTCATTTTGTAGATCTATACATGATGTTTCACAAACAAGGATTTTAATTTACTTTCCATATCCTAAGATCTGTTCAAGAAGGCAGGGAGATCTGTGCTATTTACCTTTTTTGTTCAAATATCTCTCTTTTCCCCTTTTTATAAGTAAGAAGGAATGTTGTGTACTGATCGGAACACAGTGTTGAATTAACATATCCTGAGCCTTGGATAGGTCACTTAGATTGGAGTTTTCAAAAATATCTTTTTACCTGGGATATCTGATTCTCCAGTTAGTGGTATACTGGGTTTTTCTCTGTTGGAGACAGTGAGCATGCATAGTCCCTGTTAACTTCACTCTTGTGAACATTGATCCCCTCAGAATCAGGACCAGGGCATTTTAAATTTTTAATTTCTAGGAAGAAAAGAATTCCTATTAATAAAATCATGCCTTTCAGAATAGAAGGGCAGAAAAAACAATAGGAAATTAAACCATATTATAAAAAAAAGTGTCTCGTGCTTTGCTGAGTGGTTTAACAGTAACATCAGATGTGGGCTGCAAAGCAAGGTGTTTAACTGATGAAACTGGTGAAGGAAGATGAAGAGGAAGGAGGTGGAAGTCAGCAAGTGCTTTACAATTGTAATTTGATCACCTATCACTGAATTGTTTATTAGGTAGTAGTACAAGGAAAAGGAGAATTGGTGAAGGAAAATGAAGAAAGAAAGAGAGAGAGAGGAAAGGGATAAAGGAGAGTTTCTCTATGGACAGAACCCGACCAATATATACTAATGTATTGGAGCAATATAGATATTCTTCTTAGTATAATGTAGTAGTGGTTTTTTCCTGCATAAAAGAGTAAATTATTAGGTTACATGCCAATAGATGGACCTCAAGATTGTGTTGCTCACAAGTAGGTCTTATGGAGCCAGAGAAAGACATGTTGTGTTGCAGCTGGCTTCCTCTGTGTGGGTTTTTGCATGGCACTTACCAGTGGTGGTTCACGCAAGATTTATTAACTCTGTTCTGAAAACCTGTTGTAAACAGTAGTTTATCTTCTGTCTGCCATTTCCTTGCCTGACTGTTTGTAAGCAAATGTGATTTCATGGAACTTTAGACATTATTTCTTGTGTAGACTTATTTTAAGAAGCTGTTCCTGAAATTGTAGACTTATCATAGAAAAGAATATAGCTTTGTAATTGTTAATAAGGCAAAAAAGTTGTTCTTCTGGTAATATGTGTAACTGTATTTCTGAAGTGTTTTATTTCCTTTTTAGACATATCACACTGTGCTGCTCTGAGTTGCCAGTATCGCTGTCATTCTTCTCCATCAGGAGGGATGTGTTATTGCCCTGCAGGGTATACAATAAGTAGCAATGACAGTCGTACTTGTATTGGTAAGTGAAGCACAGTGATTGCAAATATCTTGGAGATTCTCACAGCTCATTGGGAAAGTTTCGATTCCAGGAAAGTAAGTTCCAAATGGGTGGATATACTGGCAAACAGAAAATCTCAAAGAGTCAGCAGATGAATAAAAATATAAGGAGTACAGTGGCGGCATGGTGACACAGAAACAAACCAGAGAGATATCATAAAGATCTTTTTCAATAAGACCGCTAAAGACATAATGAGAGCATGATTATGTTTAAAAAGATTTGATCTTTGATGGCTGTTTTATTATAGATTTTTTTTTTACAGATATTTTAGTGGTTAGATGGGGAGAGTTGGTTTCTGCTCCAGGGTTATGTGGTCTTGAAAACCAGTTAATGATATTGAAGTGTTTGGTACTTTTTGGAAAGTGGTTGTTTAGGAAGACAGGAGAACACAACTTGAAAATGTAAAGGGTGCTTTGTATTTGCACTATGGAATGCCTGTATCTCCTATGATGTTACAGTATATACGTTATTTACATGACAAAGAGGAGTCTTTGGAAGAATCTAGAAGTAAATGAGGTATTTTGATGTTGCATTTCTATTCTGTAGCTGCTGTAACTTTGTAGAGCAAACTCTTGGTAGTAAAAATTATTTTGGTGACTGGAAATAGGGTAACTTCAGAATCATGAAGTTTAGCACTTCCTAATAAAAGAAACTAGGCAAATATGTTACAGGTTTTCAACCCAAGCTATAGTGTTTGTGCTATTAAAGGTATTTCAAGTGCTCAGCCTCTGATGAGATTTCTGTATTTTCAAGACTACTTTGTGGCCTAGTGCTATATGAGCAAGGTTGCTTTTAATAGAGAGGAGGAATCAGTGCACTGATCCAGGCACAAAGCTTACTCC
>WTSP01025382.1:0-17535 GCA_025331215.1 Actenoides lindsayi | reverse complement strand
ATTTCCCTTAATCTCCCTGGCTAGATTTAATTCTAACTGAGCTTTAGCTTTTCTAACCAGGTCTCTTGCTGCTCGGGTAGCTTCCTTGTAGGCCCCCCATTCTAGCTGTCCTTCTTTCCACTCCTCGTAGAGTTTCTTTTTGCATGACAGCATGTCCAGGAGTTCCTTGTTCACCCAGGCAGGTTTCCTAGCATTCTTTCCTGCCTTTCTTTTTGCCAGTATAGTTTGCCCCTGGGTATGGAGAAGGTGATCTTTGAATACCGACCAACTTTCCTGGGCCCTCCTACCCTCTAGGGCTTTGTCCCATGGCACTTTGGCCAGCAGATCCCTGAAGCGACCAAAGTCTGCACGCCTAAAGTCCATAGTCGTAAGCTTGGAGTACATCCTCCTAGCTGCCCTGAGGATCTTAAATTCGATCACTTTGTGGTCACTGCAGCCAAGGTTGTCCCCAAGTTTTACGTCAGTCACCAGCCCTTCCCTGTTGGTCAAAACAAGGTCCAGCATAGCCCCTTTCCTTGTCGGTTCCTCTACCATTTGGAGAAGGAAGTTGGCACTTACACATTCCAGGAACATCCTGGATCGCTGGTGCCTTGCTGTGCTGTCCCTCCATCAGATGTCAGGGTGGTTAAAATCCCCTACAAGGACCAAGGCCTGTGAACGCGAAGCCATTTCTATCTGCCTATGGAGAGCCTCATCCACTTGGCTCTGCTGGTCAGGTGACCTGTAGCAGACCCCGACCGTAACATCACCTCCCCCTGTATTCCCTTTAATCTTAAGCCATACACTCTCAACTGGCTCATCATCCTTCCCGATATGTAACTCCATGGATTCATTGCCCACATGAATGAGAGAATGAGAGAATTCATACAAGTAAGAACAGTACATAACTCATGGCAGCTCAGAAGCAGGTATAAGATCTGCATGGTGTACTAGTCAATGTGTCAGGGCTCAAGTCAAACCTTTTGCAACAGTGGCTCCTCTGTGATGTTTCCCAACTGTGATGTACTGTGCAGCTTTCTTCTTGTTCTGCTTGTTTGACTTGTTTTCCTAGATTTTTCAGGATACAAACCTAGACTTTGCTGGAGTTGCTTAAGTGTTAAATACTTCAGTCTTGAATTCACATCACGTAATTTTTCACCTGTGTCTTACACTGAGTTACCACACCATCATGGACAATTCTTCAGAGGACCAGTAGACATCTACCAAAAGAAATCTACCATTGTTGGAATAAACCAGACAAAACCAGGAATAAAAATTAACAGTCAGCTGTTACTGTATCATTGTTCACCACATTTAGGGCTATGTAATACATTGGTATCTTTGCAATCAATGCTCTATGTTCACCATAGCTATTCAGGTATTTTGTATGATTTCTTGAAAGTGTCTTCAGCTACTGGGGAACCACCATATGTCAAATTCCATTTTTTTCCCCTTAGTATTAGTAAACTAGATGAGAAAAAGTGTAAGAGAATATCCTGTTATTATTGTTAATAATTATATCACTTGTACAATTCTGAATATGTGGAAGGAAACTTTGCTTATACTATACTTAGACTGCTAGTATGTCCCCAAACATACTGCATATTTACATAGACCATGGATAAAACAAAAAATCATGTAATGTATGATTGATTTCATCATACCAGAAAGTTGCTGTCTGGATACCTGGTCCTTCTGGGAGCACATGAAAATTCAAATACCTCCACCCATGAGCTGTAGGAGTCTTTGGAATGAAAGAGGAGATGCTGCCTCTTACAGAGAAGAACAAAGCAATTTTTTGTCTTCTTTTTTTTTTTTTCCTCCCTATTCATAATTTCTCTTCTTCTTTGCCTTTGGAATTTTTACCCCTACTGAAGAGGGAGAGAAAACAAGTTTCAGTAACATAAGGTATTATTTCAATTTCCATTCCTCATTCTTAGTTGGTTCCTAAGCCAAAACCAACAAGTGTGTTTCCACAGTTTATTTTTCCAACTGGAGCCTGGAGCTGTTATTACGACATAGAAGATAAATTTATTCCACCTACCTTTGGGCACTGGCAATGCAGATTTTTACATCTGAATTACTCTCTGACTCATTCAAGAGAAATAGGAACCTCCATGGCATCAGCGTTTCATATTATTTTAGATGTCTATGATGGAGAAATACTAATTATACTAACAGTATACTTGCTTATTTCAATTTCAAATTTCTGTAGAAAACTTGGGCAACTGTAGCTGCCTATTTTGCTGACAAATATGTCAAAAAAGCAAATCACAGTGTCTAAACAAATGAATCACAGTGTCTACACTTTCTCATCTCCTCATTTTCTCTTTCATCATTGCTAAGGAAAATAAAAAGGCATTTTCAGAAATCCTGAAAAAACAAAAACTCCAAAATCTTAAGCTTCTTCATCTTTATTAATGATACAGTTTGACTACCATGTAGGTAGCACGAGTGTTCCTTCCTCTGTGAATGGAAGCCAAAATCCCACTGGACATACAGGTATCTTCATGGTGGTCCAAGCAATTTATTTCTCATTATTAGTTTGGAATTTTTGTTTACACACATATATATATATTCTCATCTCATGCACACAAACTCTGAACAGAAAATGTTAATCCTTAGTTCTTTTAGAATAAAACTAAACTCCAGATCTTTTGATTCACATAATCCCAATCCCAATGGTACAAATACAGAAGAAAAAAAAAAAAGTTTCTATTATTCTCTTTATGTGTCTTTCAAAAATCAGCCAAGTGTATTTTGGCTGAAACAGTCCCAGACAAATAATTCTGTTAGCAGAAAGGCAGTATGGTGTAAATGCTGGCAACTATGTGTGCAGCTGTTTGCACACTGAATTTCTTTTTACTCCCCAGAGTTTATCTTAAATGAAAATTCAGAATATGGATTTTATATGATTTGATGAAACAACTTTTTAACACTTCCATTAATTTAAAATTGTTCAGGTTTGGATTGCACTTTTGCAGGGTTAACAATGTAAACAATACAAGTAGATCACGTCTGCTTGAGTCAAACCAGTAGGTGCAAAGCCACGGGATCTCCATATCACCTAGCTTAGAGCACCATAAATGAATTTCAGTTAATTTCAGCAATCCAAAAACTTGGTGACCGTATACACACTTCATTATTACTGATTCCACCATCCTTGGACATCCATCTTAGAAGGAAAGAAATGGTGCTTCTATCATGTGCTATATTTCTCCTCACGAAACATAAAGTGATTCTAAAATGACTAGTGTCATTTTAGGTCATAGGTGTCTATACACAGTTAGATGCTGACACTAATGGAGAGACACCCAGACTCATCAAAGTGAAATTCTGCATCACAGACGCCACTCTTATGATAGTGTCCTGCCCTGTGGAGGTTTCCATTTCTTTCTACGGAAAATAGACATAGAACAGTTACGTGAAATTTTCGATCTTCTGTTCACCTAATTTAGAGAAGATGTGACTGTTAAAGGTGATCTTGTACAGGTTCTCCAGATGAGATGTTTTACACTGGGGTCACTGTCATATCCAATCCAAGTTTGACCTCATGTTTTAAACCCCCTTTTACTTGAAACTGTAGCTATTTCTGACACTACAAGTCTGTCCCAAGCTACTAATTCTTTGGTAGTGTGGTTGGGGTTTTGTTCTCTTTTCGGATGGCACCTGTTAATGAAATTAAACCGGGGAACCAAAGCATCACCACTCTCTTCTTACTTTTGGGGCTTGCCTTCCATGGCAAGATGCGGCTCCTATTTTTCACACTGATTTCTGTCACTATTCTGACCACTTTGATAGGGAACTTTCTAATTGTTGTGATCACAACCACTGCTCCTGGGCTGCACACGCCCATATACTACTTCCTAAAGAATCTTGCCTTGACAGAGATCTGCTACAGCCTAAGCATTGTCCTCAAGATGCTCATGATTCTGCTGGGAAAGAGAAAAATTATTTCCCTCATAGCTTGTGCCTTCCAGCTCAGCAAGTTATTCTTTTTGTCGCCTGTGAGTGTATCCTCTTAGGTGCAATGGCTTATGACCAGCAAGCAGCACTATGCCATCCACTGCATCATACCACTATGATGAACTCGGATCGCTGCTTCAAGATGGCCCTTGGGACGTGGCTGTCTGGTGTCCCTGTAGCCCTGGGCTTCACCCCATGGATATTTACCCTGTCCTTCTGTGGGAGAAATACAGTCAATCATTTCTTTTGTGATATTTCTCCAGTGTTGAAGTTGGTGTGTGCAGACACAGCCTTGTTGGAACTACTGATTTTTATTGCATTGTCATAATAGTGAGTATTCCCTTTTCTCTTATAATCATCTCTTCTTAACTTTGCATTCTCCATGCTGTTCTTCAGATACCCTCAGCTGTGGGCCAAAGGTGAGTCTTTTCCACCTGTGCAGCTCACCTGCTGGTAGTGACTTTTTTCAATAGCACAACTGTCATCATGCACCTGCTACCCAAGTCCAGCCTCTCATCCAACATGAAGAAAATGGTTTCCCTGTTGTACACAGTTGTCACTCCCATGCTCAACCCCACCATCTACAGCTTGAGGAATCAAGAAGTCAAGCAAAGCCTGAGGAGATACATTGACAAGTGCTTACTTCAGAAGTAGATTGCTGTTCTTTCTCCATCCAGGGGGTGGATTCCTTGTAGGTGCACAGAACATAAATGTTTCCCTAGTAAAAATAGTTCAGTGGAATTTATGAATGAAGTGAAATGCCTTTAGCAATCCTTTGATGTTAAATCTGTAAAATATCTGGCCTTTTTTACTTAGCATATTAGAATAAATTGTTGTTATTGAGCATCTGGCCTTGTAAACAAATAAGTAAACCTGACTAAGTGTAGGAATATCACAGAAATAGATGACAAAATTCTTATTCTCCCTCATCAGTCTATCTCCATAATAGAAAATGTCTTTAGCTTGAAAAAAAAACCCAACAAAAGAACCATTTGTATTCTTCTTCTGTCAAAGCAGAAGTGATAGCCTGGAACTTTTCCCTCCCCAAAAAAACCTCTTCAATAATGAGTTAGGAAAGAAGCTAGTGCCTTATGATTGAAGGGGAGAAGCTATGTCTCATGGGAGTGTCCTTCCTAATGATGAAAGAGACTGGATTCTAGTCTAGACTTGATCTATTTTGTTTTGGGCTTTTTTTTTTTGTTTGTTTCTCAGAACAAAGATCTCTTTCCCTAAGTAGCTGGTAACTTGCTCAGTTCAAAACAGAAAGAGTGAACTGAAACATTGCCAGCTCCCTGCAGCAGCTTTGTTTTAATTAATGCCTTTCTCATGTAGGCTAAAAGAAAGCCATGGGAGGGGATTCTTTCTTAACTCATTGAACCTGTCACTTTCTGTCTGTTACTTTTTCTGGCCAGACGGAGTGTTAACTCTTTAATGTAAAGAGAAATGTGACTTATGCTTTTATTTTCTCTCTGCTTATTTCCATCTAACTTCAGCCCCAGTTCTGGTCTTGCTTATATCAGAGCAGTATATTCTCTTCCAATTTGTGCAATTAATACATAATTTACATCACCATCTTTTTCACCAGAAGAAAAAAATGCACACTAGAACAAATAAAAAAGGACAATTACACAATTCCTTGTGTATTGGGTGTACCTGGTGAGGTTTTGGTAGTTCGGAAGAGCATCTCATAGAAAGGAGAAGCTAGGGCATGTTTATCCTGAAGGACAGCAACCCCCAGGGAGGACCCACAGGGAAGCAAGGGGAAAGCTTGAGGAGGGAGGAGAAGCAGAGGCAAGCTGTTATGAACTGACTGCAATCCCCCATTCCTCATACCCTCTGCACAGCTTGGGGCTGGGAGGAGGCAGAAGATTTTGGAGTGAAATTGAGCCTGGGAAGAGATAGGTGGGAGGACAGGTGTTTTACATTTGTCTTTGGTTTGCACCATCCAGCCTATTTTAATTGACAATGAATTAAATTAATTTTCCTGCAGTCCAGTCTATTTTACCTGTGGTGGTAATCAGTCAATGATCTCCCAGTTCTTATCTCCACTCAAGAGCTTTTCCATCTTATTTTCTCCTCCTGTCCTGTTGGGGAGGGAGCATGAGAATGATGATAGGAAGTAGTGAATTAATTCCTTTCTGACTTGTGCATAGAGCTTCTGCTGTCCTTATTAAACTGTCTTTACCTTCATCCATGATTCTTTTCACTTCACTCGGGTTTTCTCTCCCTGAGAGGGGAGTGGGCAAGATGTAGGATGCTTATATAGTAGCAGAAAATTTAAAAATAAACGGCATTTTACAATTAACTCACTCCATCAAACAAACTATACTCCACTTTTGTGCTAAGTTAGCAACTTGTGCTTGCATGAACATTTTGCCAGTTGAAACATGGGGTCCTGAAGCTCCTGTTTGTGGTACTACGCTGGCTAGTGTGTAGTCCGAAGCCACTGCCTCCCACCTCACCTGATACTTTGGTTCTCATTTGGACAGTGTGAATTTCTGCCCCAAACCCAGGGAGTAGTCACAGGCCGTTAAACAAAGCTAGCAAAGGCGGTATAGATACAGCCTGCTTGGTGAAACAGCTGAACACTTTTGTAAGGACATGTGGAAGGGCAGTGCCTACTCCTTTAGAGGTACCTGGTCAAGGACCTTTTTCAATGTGAGAAGGGATGAGAAGAAAGCGAGGAAGTGATGAACAAGAACCTACAGGGACAGGACTCTGACAGGCAAATGATGAGGGAGAGAGTGAGGAGAACCAAACCCAGTCAATCCATGACCTAATGAAGGGGAACAGGAAGGAACTAAGGAGAGTAGGCAGAAATGTGTATAAAATGGGCTGGTCACATGTCAAAGGCGGCCAGTCAGTGCATTTGTCTGACTGAGCCCTGAGTCTCATCTGCGCAGTCCATCCCGTGGTCTTCTATCTTCTTACTAAATCTTTCCTCAGCTACTGGTGGGGCCTGTGAGTGAAAACTGTTACCAGACAGTGGAGTCAGCCTGGGGGTGTGGACACCCTGCAGCCTGTGGTGTCAGCTACCGGAGCAAGTGGGAGTAGTAGAAGGAGAATAACCAGAACTGACTTGCTATTAGAGCAGTATGTAGGGCAACCAAATGTCTGTATTGCTCCCACATTTTGTGTGGGCAGCTGTTTTGCTTCAGAAAGGCTACGAGGAGCCCTTGGGGTGACTCCTGACTCCCCAGGATCAAACCAGAAAGGAAGTGCACAGAAGGTGAAATGAGGATACGTAAACCAAGAAGGAATATAGACCATGCAGGGACGGAGTTATGAAAGCCATCAATCGTCTGGAGTTGGAGCTAGCAAGGTATTGGAAGGGCATGAAGAAGAGTTTCTAGATGTACCGTGACAGGAAAATGTAAGTCCACTGGTCAACGGACAGCAGACCTCATGACACAGGACATTGAAAAGACTGGGGTGTGCAAGGCTGGTTTTGCCTTACATTCCACCGATGAGCTCTGCCTTCAGGGTGCCCGCTTCCATAAGTCTCTCATCAGAGTTTATGGTAGTGAGGTAGCATGAGCAGGACAAGAAGACACAGTTAGGGCACTTAGGTTGGTTGTGCTTATAAAAGTTCATGAGACTGGATGGGAAGAACCCATGGGTGGTGGTGTTGAAAGAAGTGGTTGATGCCCCTGAAAGTTCACTGTCTTTTGTCTCTGAAAGTTCAGGTGACCACAGGAGGCCTTGATGCCTGGAAAAAGGCAGATGGAACACCCCTCTTCAAGAAGGGCAAGAAAGAGGAGTTGAGGAACTGCGGCCTCACCTCAGTACCTGGGAAGGTGATGGAATAAATCCCTCTGGTTGCCCTTTTGAGGTGCATGAAGGACAAGAAAGTGGTTGGGAACAGCCAGAATGAACACAGCAAGGGCAACTCAGGCCTGACACGTCTGACTGATGTCTACAATGAGATAACTGTATGGATAGACATGGGAGGGCAGTGGATGTCATATACTTCAGTCTGAGCAGGGCCTTCAGTACAGTCTCCTAGAGACACCTTAGATCTACATTTGGAAGATGTACACTGGGCAAGTAGATGATAGTGTCCATGGTCAGGATTGCCAAGCTCAAATGGCCGTGTCCTGCTAGCAGCTTGTTACTAGGGGTATTTCTCAGGGATCAGTGCTGTGACTACCACAGTTTAATTTCCTTATTAACAGCCCGAATGATGGAACAGAATTCTCAGCATGTTTGCTGGTGCTTCCAAGCTGGAGGGAGCGGTGATGCACTGGACGGAAGAGCCTGTCTTCAGGGGGATTGTGAAAATTGTGAAAACACGTGTTTTGACTGGAACCACCAGAAGTTCCACAAAAACACCTGAAACCTTGTCTCTCTGGGAAGAAAGGAACAATCCCACCCCACAGATCAGGCCGGGGGATGACTGGGCGGAAAATGGGGGCAAACATTTCTCAGAGGAGCACAGTGGTAAGATGGGAGGTGATGGGCACAAGTGGGAACATGGGAAATTTGGATTGGATACAAGGGAATAAATTTTTTCACCTTGTGAGGATATTCAGGCTTGGAACAGACTGCCCAGAGAGTTTGCTGAAATATCCTGGAAAACGTTGAAGACTTTACTGGATAAGACCCTGTTGGCCGTCTTTGAGCTGGGGAAGGACTGGAGACTGCAGAGGTTTGTTCCAACCTCCATTACTTTGTGTGTCTACAAAGCTCTGCTGAACATACTGGGGTTTCAAACCCTCGTCAGGCTGGAGATGAGCTGCTAGAGGCTTTGTAGAGGAACTGTTAAAGCCACGTTCCTAGCAAGAGGCATCTGTGTGACTCAAAATTTCCTGCTGGATTTACACACCAACACCTGAACTGCTTGGACTAAAACTGAGTATCTTACTTGTGTAAACAGTTGTGGGAACTACTCATCTGTGAAATGCCAACAAAAAAAAGGCATCAGAAATCCTAACACATCAGGAAGGATGGAACACAGACAAGGCTTCACAAGCTGTAAGGCTTGAACGAGTTTAGGAAACATTGCCTAAACACTGCTCCAGTTCAGCTGAGGTTGCAGAAATCGAGCCTCTGTTGCCAGGACAAGTTTCAGCCATAAACTCTGTGCACCGAGGTGGAAATATTTGCATGTTTTTTATTATTTTATTGTATTTTATTTAATAATATTTTATTTTATTTCATTTTATTTTATTGTTTTTATTTTATTGTTTTAATTTTGGAGGGAAGTTTGGTGTGTTTGTTTGGTTTTAGTTTTCCTTCTGTTCTTAGCTCTATTCTGCAGATGGGTAGTACAATGGAATGGATAAGAAAAGCTATGGAAGTTATCTCTGTGTGTTATAACCTCTTGACAAGAAATAGTTTGGAAGTCATTACTGTTACTTATTTATAGTCATCAATATTAATCATCACTGCATTGAATGTACAGAGAAAACTCCTTGCCTTGTAGAATTTGCACTTTGAAGTGAAAGCTGGAAATACCTGTGCCTACCTGCCCAAGTAAAATAATCTCAGGACTTTGTTCTTTGTATACCTAGAGCCATAACCAAACGTGCCTGACACAGAAGAACAGTGAAAGCGTGTGCTTACGCATTGGCATCATAGCAGAGCAGTGATACGGACAGAACCAACGATAGTGTCTCTGCGGGGCAGTGTGATCACTCCATCAGCTTTCAGTGGGATTGGCCAGTTGGTCTGGAACTTGCCCCAGCTGACTTGGCTTCTTCAAGTTCAGTCTTGCTCAGTCACCATGTTGTAGGAGATCGGATGCTGGTTTCTGTCCCCTTCATCTGCTGCTGCTGAACAAAAAGACATTCGCTAGGCAAAGTACATGGTCCAAGGACAAAACCAGTTTGTGATCACATGCTAAGGCATCCTCTTCCTTTATTCTTTGCAACATACCCTAGAAATGCTGAGGATTGGAGCACTGTCTGGAGGCTGTTGATAAGAAATTGGAAATTGTGCCGTTTTTAAGGTCAAAGAACTGTCTGGAAGAGATGATAACCATTAGAAATGTGAATGTTGAAACTGGCCTAATGAAATATAGATGTACAGAAGTGAAATACAGCAATGCTGAAGGTGAAGAAGCAGCAATGGTTCCCATCTTACGTGTTTTGCTGTTAGGCAGAGATTGAAGTTTGTATTTAAATATTTTTAATGTATTTTTTTTATCTTTCTGGCATTTGTTTATATGAACCTAGCACAGAAACAGATGAGTTGTGTGATGGTGCTACTGCTGACAACTGTGGAACCTTGACATTTTGCCTTTGCTTCTTATTGTTCTAGCAATGCTGAACCAGACAAAGGTTAGTCAGTTCATGCTTTTGGGCCTCACTGATATCCAGGGGCTACAGCACTTTTTCTTTTTCTTATTTTTATTGCTCTACTTGACCAGTCTTCTGGGAAACAGTGCCATTGTGACCATGGTGATATTTGAGCAGCGGCTCCACACTCCAATGTACTTCCTCCTGGGGAACCTGTCCTGCCTGGACATTTTCTACTCCACAGTCACTGTTCCCAAGATGTTGACTGGTTTTCTCTTTGGGCATCAGCCCATCTCTTTTGGTGGGTGTATGGCCCAGCTCCACTTCTTCCACTTCTTGGGCAGTAGCGAGGTTCTGCTCCTGGCCACCATGGCCTATGACCGCTACGTGGCCATCTGCAACCCTTTGCGCTACACCATTGTCATGAGCCCACGGGCTTGTCTGCTGCTGGCTGTGGGCAGCTGGTCCACGGGTTTTGTACATGCCACAATGCACTCAGCCATGACCTCTCAACTGAGGTTCTGTGGCCACAACCACATTCATCACTTCTTCTGTGACATCAAGCCACTGTTGAATTTGGCTTGCAGTAGTACCAGCCTGAACATGACCCTCCTCAACATTGTCACCACATCTATTGCTCTAAGCCCTTTCGTTCTCATCGTCCTCTCCTATCTCTACATTGTCTCCTTCGTCTTCCAGAAAGTCCAGGCCAAGGAAGGAAGATGGAAGGCCTTCTCCACTTGTGTCTCCCACCTCACCATTGTGGCACTGTTGTACGTACCAGTGCTCTTCAATTATACACCACCCTCCTCGGGAAACTCCTCTAAAAGGGACATGCAAGTGACTCTCATGTACAGTGCTGTCACTCCCGCTCTAAACCCTTTGATCTACACTCTTAGGAACCAGGAGGTGAGATCTGCTATGAAAAAATTATTAGAGAGAAAACTCTTTCCTGAAGGACAGTGACTAAAAAAAAAACAAGGAGAAGACTCAAAATGTGGCTACACCACAACTCATATCTATAAGGAAAGAGGACATATGGACACTGTATTGCAAGAGACAGAAAAAATGTTAATTATCTCATTTATTTTAATACATCTAGAAGCTAATTGCATAGGTCTAAATAAGGGGAGATGCTCAAGGGCTTGATGCTTCTTCCATCACTTTTAGATATCTTATGGCATCATATGGAAGTCTCCAACTTGCAATACAGAAGCATGTCTATCTCCTACAGGACCTGAGGCAAAGCTGACAGCCCCCTGCAGTTGTCCTGGATGAGCAAAGGTGTTACACGATGGCTTGACGGCTGTGTTTAGGTAGCTGAATGACTGTCCTGTCATTCAGACCTTCCATACAGCTGACGAGAGAGACAGCAAGTCTTCCTTGATTCTGACTAGGTTCTGGCTCACAGCATCATTCATGCCTACATGAAAGCGTAACACTGGATCGTAGTTTGTGTTCTTGACAATTTGTGGCACCCCCTTGGCAACGTCTTGGATCTTAGCTCCTAGAAGGCAGCATCCCTCTTGTGACTCCCTGTCAGGTCAGCAGATGGATGCCTCAGTGCCCTTTAACAGAGAGTCACCCACTACGAGCACATGTTGTTTCTTTTTATGATATCCACTATGTGTTGTTGGTGAAATTTCTTCATGTAGAGATTACTTGCAGGTGTCTGTAGGTGTTAAAGCTTCAAATCTGTTTTTTGGTGGTGAATTTGGAGAGTGGGAACAGAAGTAGATACCTGCTTTTGTGGGTCACCAGGGTCCAAGTTTCTTCATTCTCAGTGGTGTCCACTACAGGAACATGGTTGTGAAACCACCCATCTGTCTCTGGGAAGTGGACCTACAAGTAGGATGCAGGGCCCTCCTTGTGCGCTCTCACACACCAGCTGCTATGCCACAGCATGGTCAGTGTTGCTCCTTTAATTTATTGCCAATCAAATCAGAGTAGTGTAATGAGTAATAATCTTAAAACACCTTCCACCTACCCTTCCCTTCTTCCAGGATTTAACTTCAGTCCTGAGTTTTCTTTACCTCCTTCCCACCAGCAGAGCAGGTGGACAGGGAATGGGGCTTGTGGTCAGTTCGTCACACACTTTTTCTGTTGCTCCTTTCTGCTCAGGGGGAGGACTCTTCACTCTCTTCCCCTGTTCCAGACTGGGGTCCCTGTGACAAGAGGAACGACAAACCACACTGACCCCAGAAGTGGGTCCAGACAGGCATCAAATAAAATAACAGTGTCACTTCAAAAGTGATCAACATCATGGAGATTGGGGTGAGCCAGGTGCCCCTAGTGGGGGGCCAAACATGCAGAGAGCTCAACCTGATAAAGCATATGTAGAGCACAAGCAAGAAGAAAGAAAAAAAGTCTCAGTAGGACCACTGGTGCTGGCAGTGCCAGGCAGCATCGGGCAGGGCTGCAGGAGGTGTCAAGAGAGGTGTTGGGGGGAGCAGAGTGGCGCAGCGGGAGCGTGCTGGGCCCATAACCCAGAGGTCGATGGATCGAAACCATCCTCTGCTAACTCATTTTTCACCCCGCACTCCTAACACCTGATGCCTCTCTTGACAACACCCCCATGGCCCCTCTCTGCCCTCACACCCCCCTGTCTGACACAGACACCTTCACTCTCCTTTGCCACCCTAGGAGCCAGCATGGACAAGGCAGATAGGTGGCTGTGGAGCAGCAGGCACAGCTGCCCCCACAAGGCACTGCCTGTCCTGGTGATCACAACTTTCTTCCTTCCCATCAGGAAGCTCAAGCCCAGGAATCTGCTAGTGTGAAGGGGGATGAGTTTGATGCCACCTTGGGAAACACCAGTGTGATAGACTCAGCCATCTGGGGCTTTCTCCATCCTTGTCTGTTTGCTGCTGTGCCCACTTGCAGGTCCAGCCAGGAGCAGAGCTGAGCAGGTATTGCCAATGGGCACGATATTGGCTCTGTGTGGCTGAGTGTTGTCAGGGGAGGGGAGAGGGGGGATAAAGGGCTACCCCAGTTGGCTCCATCTTCACCGGAAACCCCCTGCAGGACACAGCTGAGGCATCAGCAAAGTTTGTGTCCCCTCTCTGAAAACAATTCCAGAAAGAGTAGAAAACGCCAGGCAGAGAGAGGAGGAAGGAGAAAAAGGATCAGAAAGAGCAGAAGGAAAATGCATCCTCCTTGTGCTCCTTGGATGGGTTGTGAAGCTGAGCCTTGGGAAGAGGGAGGAAAGGTGGGGTTTCATGTTTGTCTTCTTGTTGCTCACATCGTGAATCTTTACTGGCAATAAATTAATCTCTGTCAAGTCGATTCTGTTCTGCCTGGAAGAGTTTTTGCTAATCCGTGTCTTTGTGTTTGTCTTGACCCGTGATTTTGTCTCTGAGTTTTGGGTGTCATGCATTTGCCCAGTGAAGGTGTTGAAAGGAGTGATGATCTGTGTGTGTGTTTGTCTGTGGTTAAAGCAGCCCAGGGCAGATCCGCTGTCAGAGGCATGAGCGCGGGTGTGTAGGGGCAGCAGTATGATCAGGCACAGAAGGCTGATCAGCACTGTTAGAGGTGTGAAGAAGCCATAAAGCAGGCTGATTTTCTTTGCTGGTGTGCTTTGGGCTGTAGCTCAGTGTTGGCCACAGGCACCCTCCCTCACCCACGCACAGCAGCAGGTCCTTCGAACGCTGTCTCATTTCTGTCTCCCTTCCTGAACAGACGTTCGCTGCAGCAGGGAGATGCACAACACTTGGTGGAGGAGCATGAAGGAGATTCTGAGTGAGAGAAGTGAGAGCCCAACTCCTATACAGATGCGTTGGTGGTATAGTGGTGAGCATAGCTGCCTTCCAAGCAGTTGACCCGGGTTCGATTCCCGGCCAACGCAAGTTACATTTTTGGTTAGGTGCCCTGCCTCTCCTGCTCCAACAACAGCCCGCCCATCGTTCTCCAGCACGTTCGGCCTTCCCCAGTACGAAATCAAGCCCAGAGCAACTGTCTGGCAGGCAGCGCTGCTGCCCGCACTGAAAGCCGTGCTTGTAGGCACAGAGCTCTGTCCTGGTCCTGACAGCACCCATAGCATCCCTAATTCCCCCACCAACCCCAACATCTCTGCAGACTCCAGGGCCTGCGTGGGAGAAGCCGCAGGCCTGCAGCTGAGTGCCACAAGAATAGCATTGAGAGCTCCATCGTGCAACGGGGAATTGCTGTCACCAGCGCAGCACACGTGTGGGGAGCTGTCCCTGCAAACCTGTGATAGGCAAGAGCCTCTACTCCGGTCCTCCTATTCCCTGCCATGCTACGTCTGCTTTTACTGGGCAGCCTCTCTTCATCCCTGATTCTTCCCAATTTCTCTCCTTGAGATCCCAGATCAGGGTGCTGGTGAGAAATGTTGATACAGCATCTGCTAACTGCGGACCTGGAGGATACCCTGCTGAGACCAGTGTTTTCTTCCTGCTGAGGTGGCTTCAGGCTGGGTTCCACTGTGGCGTTGGTACAGGAGCCAGAGAAGAAGGATTTTTAGTCTGGCCCAGAGCTTTACCTGCTGCTGCTGCTGGTTGTACCTGGCAAGAAAAGCCTGTGGCATGGTAATGATGAGTGCCCAGGTGAGGACTTGGGGCACACATTGTACTTTGTGAGGCCAGGCATGCAATTTGAGTATACAGTGAGACGATGCCTGGTCTTTATACAATATCTCAAAGTCACATTGAAGTGAATTTGCTCTCCATATTCCTCCACCTTTTCCATCTCTTCAATGCTGGCTGGTCAAATTGGGCGTTTCATCCCCTTCAGAGGGGATGCTGGTAGGTATAATGCCTGTGTTCCAAGCACAGTGTTATTTCCTCTATAGCACACTTCCCTGAACACAGACTATGGTATGCACTTGTCCTGGTTTGAGTGAGAACAAAACTAACTCTGTTCAGTGATTTTACTTTTCAGCTCAGTTCTTCTAACTCACTGCACTTTCTGAAGATAGCAGCCTGTTCTCACAGTTTCTGCTTCTAGCAGTGATCACACACACCCCATGTTTAGAGTTACTACCGAGAATTGGTGTGCAGACCAAGGCCACTGCTGGATCTTGTGTACCACGTTGGGGGGTGCAGAAAAGTGAAAGGATGCACCTACAGGGAGGAGCAGACAGGACAAGTGACTGTAGACTGACCAACGAGGTATTCCATCCCATGTACATCATATTCGATATAAGGCTGAGGAATCTGGAGGGTCAATGTCTCTTCTCCCCTCTTGGACTACCTTGTCAGCTTTGCTTGGTTTGGCTCAGGTCTTCTTTCAGTTCCTTCCTCGAAGCATCCAAGGAGGACTCTGTCCATTCTGCCTTTGATCCCAATCGGTGTGTTCCTGAATCCGGTACCAGAATCCAGCTCCCAAACACAGCTCTTTGCTGTGGGGCCCAGTCTGGGACTGCCTCAGTTCCTGCTCCACAGCATCAGTGGTGAGGGTGATGTAATTACCACCAGGGGGGTTGGGTATGGTACTGGTTTTGTATATATTGGTATATATTGCCTTTGTATTATTATTATTATCATTTTCATTTTCATTTTCATTAAAGCTGTTCTAGTTTCCTTTTCTAATCGCTAAATCTCTTTCCCTTATTCCCTTTGTCTTCCCCTTTGGGGAGGCAGGGGGGTTAACAGAGAGCATGTTATAGGTCTAAGGGGCTGCCCTGACCCTAAACCATGACAGCACTTTACCTTGATTTGAAATTCTTTGTTTAACAATCAAGACTGCATGTCTTGGAGACCTGATGACCACAGTACACGAACAGGGCTGTTGAACTATCATGTCCAGGCTCTGGCATTGCAGAGACATCATGAAGTTTACTGGAACTGGGTGTAAGGATGTTCTTGGTAACTAAGAACTGAGACACCTTAATTTCTCTTGCTGTTTATGGCCTCTGGGCAGGGGAAATGCAAGGAGCATCTCACAAGTAGAATTTTTACTTCAAGGGGATGAAGCTTCTCGAGTCTGATTCCAGGGTTGCAAAATAAAAAAGCAATGTTCTCTGATGTGTGGCAGTCAAAGAATAATATGGGTAGTGGACATGTATGGAGGTTTAAGGTTGGCACAGTATTTACAGATTCCTGCTCCGTCTTCAGCAGCACTACAGGGAAGTGGAGTTATGAAGTGGGGGATTGTGATTGTATGTGCTCTGTTCCCAACTGAAACGCCAACCCCAACCCCATCTTGCCTGCATCCAGACCTCAAAACCAACACTTGCCTCCTTTCAACTTCATCCCCATCCCCTGCAGTTTGTTCCCACACCTGTGAAAGAGAGGAGGGCAATAGCTCTTTTTCATGTGAAGATTATGAATAACAGTTGGGAGCGCCTATCAAAAGGTCTGTATTAACTTTCATATCTGACAACTGGGACACTGATCTTTGCTCAGCTTCACAGTAAAGCAGGGTTACTGTGTGTGACATTTCTTCTATTTCCACCTGTGTCCATTGTTCCTTGCTCTCCCACTGGGCACCACTAACAAGAAGGTGGCTCTCTCTTCTTTGCTCTGACTGTCCACCCTCCCACCCCAGGTGTTCAGAGACATGCATAATGTACTCGCTTATCCTGCTGACAGATTTTAGTGATGTAGCATTGAGGAGAGAAACAAATCATCTGGGGTACTAAACAGTGACACAATATTCTTTTGTACTTGGCTGCAAACACGCATCTAGGAGGCCTTGCTTTACTGCTGAGCAGATCGGGTGCTTTCAGCCTGCAAAACATGAATATCAGGGTGCATCACCAGAAGGAAAGGAGGCATAAACCTTATTTTGAAACCTCATGCTGAGGTTCAGGCTCAGAAAGAGAACTTGTCCCTGCTGGTTTCTGAAGGTGCACGCCACAACTCAGATGAATACATGTCCATTTCTTCCTGCCGTCTCAGGGACTGTTGTCATATCAGCCCAGTTCATAAGCCTGCTTGTGTCCTCTGACAAGGGTTACTGGCGGCAGGCAGTGAAAAGTCACTGCTTCCTGAGCATATGTGCAAGAAATACTGGGTACAAAGGCAGAAGAAATGAAATCAGTTCTTGAAAATTCTTAGCACGAGGACTCAAGATTGATTGTGGAAAATATCACAGGGCTGTGGTCAGCAGATTACAGACTCACATCACATTTCCCTGAGTCTTTTCGGTCCTTCTATTCCCTGCCTCCCTATATTAGGAGCTCTGGTAACAGTTATGGAAAGCTCCATCCACAACTGAGAGTAACGTCAGGAGGAAGGCCAATGCTCTTCATTGTATAGTAGGTAGCTAAAGGAGGGAGGAGATGAAAAAAATCACCAGGAGTTTCCAGCAATGCTGCACAAAGTCTTTAATGAGAAGGATCAAACACAGTGGCACAGAACAGAGAGCCAGAAACACACCTGCAGGGTTCACG
>WTSP01025381.1:62470-77242 GCA_025331215.1 Actenoides lindsayi | reverse complement strand
GACCCTGCCGCCCCCGCCGCCGGGGGAGGCGCTGCGCCCGGGCCCGCCCCGCGGAGCGCCGCGGAGCGGAGCTGGGGAGCCTCCGCCCCTCCCCGCGCTAGCAGCCGCGGCTGCTCCCAGGGACCGAGCTCCCCTTGGGGAAACGAGGGGTGGGGGATTCCCCCCTCCCTCTCTCTCTTTATCTCTCTCTCCGGTTTAGCTTGCAGGTGACTCCGCAGGGCTGCCCACTGAGCCGCGGAGCGGAGCCGAGCGGCCCCGGCCCCCACCTCAGAAAACTTCTTTCTGCTTTTTGCCTTCTCTCCCAGGGACGCGCAGAAGTCGCATCTTCCAGCAGGGCTGGAGCGGCGCAGGAGAAGTCCACCTCAGCTTGGATGAACTCTCTTTTCAAGAAAATGCAATTAAATAATTAAGCGCCTGCGTAAAGCCACCTCAACAGGTAGCCGGCAGCAAGAATGAGTGCGGACTAAACACTGCCTCTGCTCCCTGTTTTCACACCTTTTCATTAATCATTCCGTAATAAGCAGTAGCTCACAGGACAAAAGGTGGCAGACATTGTTATTCCTTTTAAGGAAAAAAAAAAGAAAAAAGGGTGGAAAGAAAAAAATAAAAGTCTTCCTGCTTTTCACGCTCAAATCGCGAAGCCCGTTTGTGGAAAGTCCGGCGGTGCTCGGCTACATCCCTGCGAGGGTTGGCGGGCTTGGAGCCGGGCAGCCGCGGGCAGTGCCTAAAGGTGCCGGGATGAGAGCTCCTGAAAAGTCAAATCGTTTCAGAACTGGACGAAATATAAAACTTCCTCCAGAATATGGATGTGAGTTGATGTCAATATTCACACAGGCGCACGTACCTTGTGAAAGCAACGGGTCTGCCTGAAGGTTCTTAACCATTTGTTTTCAAATTGCCAGCCAGTGAGCTAGGGCTGCTGATGCGGCATTTCATCTCTCTTCTCTAGGGACCCTGGCTGCTAATTGTTGAAAATCCCTCTGTGACACAAAGCGCACGCTGGGCACGCGGGGGAAGAAGGTGCAGACGGGGAGAGTCAGGGCTTTTGTAAAGAGCTTCCTCTTTACTCAAGAGCTCAGTGCTGCTTTGGCAGACGTTTTCCTGCTGGAGCAGCAGGGCCAGGCAGTGCTGCTCGGATGTGCTGTTGAAGGCAATGAGCTCTTTGGTTGTTTATTTTGCAGTCTGCAATTTGACGGCTATTTTCTACCTTTGCTACTTATGTTGAAGCATCTCCGCAGCTGCACATCAAGTGACTGCAGAGCTATTGACCTCTGCAGATCTAGATTTTAATTGAACTTATGTATGGTTTGGTCCATTATGTCCAAAGGAACACATAATGGGAGAGCAAAATTCAGTTTCTATAGATCTGAGAAACTTTTATTTAGATTGAACTGTTTTCTATGTCCGTTGTAACTCAGTTTAGAAGTTCCAAAAGTATTAAGGAAAAATAAACTAGTAAAGAATCCTAAAAGACTTGTGGGTCTTTTTTCTTATGTGCATACCTTATAATTTTGTTCATGTGTTTAATTACCATGCAAATCTACTAGTCTCTGCTTCTGTAAGGGATCTGAGAATGGGCATTGTTAAACATTTCTGGAATATATCAGACAGTGTGGACTTTTTGGAAGTGCTCTGATTATTTTGTGAAAATCCATAAAAGTCTCAATAGATTTCCTTAGTGCTGCTGATGCCTGTGTTTGCTGCTATGAATTTCTTCATATGTTGAGATACAAGAAATACTTTTGAGCACCACTGATGTTTTGCTTTTGAACTGTGTCTTGTTGCCAGACATCACTCTTTTCTAGGATGTCAGGAGTGCAGCACTAGCCTGGCTGAAGTTAATGGTAATATTGCATTGATCGCAACTCTCCATCTGAAATGCTGTGTTAGTCAACGCTCTGTTAGTCAACAATGCTGTGTTGCTCAACGCTTCTGCTTTCTTAAGTATTGTCTTTTGAACAGTATAGCCTGAGAGGTGACCGAAGAACATGATACTGTTTTACAGACAAACAAATAAGCAGGAAATGTGGGTACAGAAACAAAATCAGTTTTAAGGGAAAGTAACCTGAAAATTACATCAGTGATGTGGATAGGAGTGTTAACTCTTATTAGTTTCCTTAGATGTTTAATTGATAGTTTTGCAGTTCAAGCTTTGCTTTTATGTTATGTTTATACTGTAAAGTATGTAGTTCTTGTAATACTGCTCCTCAGAATTAGGGAAAAAAAAAAAACAGAGAACACAACTGTACTGTAGCTTTTCTGTCAGACCCACAGGCTTCAGCTTTGTCATCAGTGAAGTTCCCACATTGACAGCACTCATCATTCCTGTTAAGATTGCCATAAACAAACAGGTATTGACATTTTAATCCACTATTCTTATTATCTAGACTGAGTAAAATGTTAATGCAATATAAACTTCCAATAGAAAACTTGTTATGAATTCAGAACAAATAATTATATCATTAAATACACAAATTACTTAGAAAAAAAGTAGGAGAAAAAAATCAGTACAAAATGTATATCACGCTTCAGGAAAATAACTTTCATATCTTTGCAAAAGACATCTCTTAGCATGTGTCTCATGCATTTTCTTGAATCTAGTTTTACGGAATCTAGTCCCAAATGCCTTTTGACATGAAAAGATCTACTTTTGTCAAAACTAAAGTAGCCTATGAAGTTCAGAAAGAGAAGAAAATTAAATGCAGTTTTCCTCTGTCTGTCACCAGGATCCACAGTCATCTTTTTCAGATATTACTCTTCATCTCCAACAAAGTATTTTGGCTCCATGATTTTCCAGAGCAATCAATCAGAAAAATAGTAGAAGAGATCTAAAAAGGAGCTGGGAACCTAATTGTTAAGTCTAGACCTACATGTTTATCAGTGGCTTAATCCAGAAGACATTACTGAGAAAAACATCACAAGGATGTCTCCTTCCTTTTTCTCATTCCATTGGTTGGATACCTTATTTTTTATATAGTCCCACTAATAAAAATATATAACTAATGCTGGTACATATAATCAAAATAATGTCAGTAAAGTGGTATTTATATTTAAAAATGAACATGTACTTAGCACCTCAGAAACAATAAACAATGCACATGTTAATACAAATTTCCTACAATTTTTAGCTGTAGTCCCACTTATCATTTTTAGGATACATTCAGTAAGTGAGGCACAAAAATCAGAGGCTGATTGTACAAATATATACATAGGTATATGTATATACATTGCACCATTCTACAGGAATAAAGTGTGTATAATGGGACATAAGCTTCTTCAGACAAGTGTTTCAGTAAAATCCTGTATAAATTCTTCTAGTTGTCTTTCGTTTGTTTTGTTTTGCTTTTTCCCTGTAGTGAAGATGAAGCTGGAGTTGAGATTAAAGCCTCTAAACTGCACCCCAGTGTCAATACAGAAAAACAATGTATTGTACTTATATTAAAGCATACAACTAGCCCTGAAAATTTTACACATCTTTTGACAACTCAGCCCTTAGTTAATTGACCAGTTTTCTTTGCTGCAAAAATATTCGCCAGATTTGGTCACGTTTTGTTTATAAAACACAAGGCGGAAAATGAGCTTGTTTGGTAGACTGACTCAACTTGTGGAGCAAGATCAGGCACAATAGTCACATCAACAGTACCCTGTTATTTTTCTTTATGACAAGTTCCTGGAGTGGAAATTTATATTTTATATTTATATTTTAAAGGCAGGTATGAACTTTAAATATCATTCAAAAGCTAAATAAAAAAGTTCATGATTCATAACCCATCTTTGAGTCACCTTTTATAAAGTTATTACTATGGAAAAGTCAAGTATCTATAAACATTAACTCCCCTTCTATCTATATTCTTGGGAATAATATAACCCTTTAGGTTGTAGTTGTCACTGCATTCAGATCTCCGCAGTGGAGAGGTGTCACTAATAAACTGAAGTTTATTGCTCCTCACTGACATTTAGAAAGAAGTAAACATCTGCCCCTATTCATCTGAGAGCCATCACCATTCCGTCACAGAGTTTGTGCTGATTTTTTGTCTCCTAGTTCTTTATTCCATTCCTTAAAATTCAGTTCTAAAATAGTCCTTAAAATGCAGGTAAACAAAAAGAACTAAATTCGAAGCTATAGTTTCCAAAATCCAATCTGTATTTTGAATTACGATTTAGTGCTTTAAATTAGTAGTCTAAACACATGACTTAAAAATAATATATGAAAACATGTACACATACTTTATTCAATGCCCAGCAATTTTCTCTGTAAAGACGACAAAAGCTAATCACCATGGTCTAGCAACATGCTCTGTTGTTATAGTTGCTGAAAAGGGCTGCTTGTTTCACTTTTTCTTGATTTGTGACAATTACCCCATGGGATGATTTTCGATGTTGGTTGCGGAAGCAACTTGCCAGTGAATAAAAGCACAACTGTGTTTTATTTAAAACAGAGAGCATCAGTACCTGATTTTTTCTTGACATAACAGCATCAAGAGTATTTTGATGATTGTTTGTAATACAATATAGCACAATAGAGCAAGCCTTATAAAACTCAGTGGAAAGCAGCAGGCATCCAGGTCATGGGCACAGTGTCTGCAGAAGTCATTTAAATGGACACTTGTTCTACCTTCAAGTAGCTTCTTAAAATGGGCATGTGACTGATTCGAGGTAGTAGGGCATGAATAGAAAGGGTCCAGTTCTGTAAAATGAACTTCATATTTCTATATAGGAAATATAAAAATACAAGCTAGAGAAGATACTTCAGCCATGTGGGAAATATCAAAGTTTTCTATGCTGAAAGAGATTACAGTGGAAAGAAGTAACTTGGAAAAGCATGACTGCTGCTGAAGGAGGTGTGTACCGCTGCTGGTCAAGCACTCAGAAGCTGGCAGGTTGATCAGCTACAGACACAGGCCAAGAAAGCAGTCAGCAAGGGCAGTGAAGAGGGTGATGGCAGTAAAAAGTCCAGAGCCCCACTGCCTAGACCTGGAGACCTTGGTCACCAGGACAATTCTTTGGACAAAGAGAGAAAACGAGTGAGTAGGAGGCCAGCAGCCAGTGGAGAGAGGATGGGGTACGCTTCCCAGTGGTCCCCATTGCTGCTACTATCCCTTCCATTCTGGCAGCAGCAGGAGCAGCAACCTTGGCTTTCTCAGGGTCTCCATAGCCACTCAGAGAGGGCTTGTGTGTCAGCAACATCCTGGCCTCACCTTGACCCCAGCCTTCCCCCCTCAAAGGAAGAAAAACCTAAGTTGTTCACATTGCTGAGGAGCCTGGAGATGGTTCCAAATACAACTATACAAGAAAAAAAATATGAGGGGATTGCCACTTTTTCTGCAGGTATCATGTCCAAAAGGTGTGTAAATCATGTGATTTTGATTGGTCTTGGAATATTGAAAATTTGTTATGTAGATGCTTCTATAAAAAGGCATTTGTAGTTTCTAGGAAAATGGTACAACTCTACTTCTCTAGCTGTGCAAAGGCCTTGTGAAGATATGGTAAAGAAAAATGGTTTTGTAGGCAAAAAGCCGCTACTTCACTATTTCTGTTAATTTTTTATGGCAAACTGTCATCATATAAATTGTGAGGCAGAAGGAGAAAACTCTAAACTGGATTTAATAGTCTTCCTTGTATTTACTATTAGAATTACCAACAGATCCTCACTCCTTTACAAAACATGTTTCCTACTTTCTGGTTAAATAGCGTGACAAAATTAATTTCAGTTATAAAGTTCTGGGGATGACTAGAAGGATGTATTTTTTTTTACAGGTTTGTATGCCGCCCCATTACTACTACTGTTATGACTTTGGCTGTGTCAGAATTTGAGAAAAGGACATTAAAATATAGAGAGCAACATAACAAATTAAAGACAGAGAAATTATTCCATAGTTGCCATAGATCTTAAGGTCCTGTAGAAGCCAGTTTTCAGTGCTGCTGCTCTCAGCTCGCTGGATTTTGGTGAATCCTATTTCGTCTCATCATTTTTCAGATAGAACAGAGATTGGTTTTACTTTCAAGCAACTGGTGAAACTTTTATTGCAGTAGATGGAGGCAGCTTGAGCTTGATTTTGTTTGAGCCAGAGTTTTCTTCTTCATCGATTTTGTTAACTACCTGGGTTGGTGCTCATTGATTCAGGCACAGCTCTATGGTGTTTTAATTTGCTCTGGGAGAGGGCTTCCTTCAGAGTCCAGATCATTAGTTTGATTCTGTTTTCCATTGTTCTGAGAGTTCATGGGAGACGTTATTACTCTGAGTTTATTTGAAGTTTGCTGAAAATCAAAGTGATGTTTTCTTCCCTTCCTTCTTCTCCCAAGACTTGCTGAGTACATGCAGAGCACCACAAAAGAGGGTTCTGCTGGAGGAGTTCCTAATCTAACTGCCCTGCATCTCAGAAGGCAAACAGAAATCAGAAAGAAGAACAATTAATTATGTATAACCAATCTTCATAAATACCTATTTATCCCTAAAAAAAAAAGCCACTGATGGAAACCCCACCACATCAGTAGACACTCTGTTTTAGTGTTCAGCTATCATTTACAATCAGAAAGCTGTTTGCTGTTGTTAACTTGTATTTCCAGTGCAGCAATTTAAGTATGCTTTCTGGTTGGGGGATAGGGAAAACAAGTTATTCCCTTTCCTTTTGCAGACACTTTTTAACATTTGAAGACTTGCAGCCCTTGCTGGAGGCAGTTCAGAATCACAGGTGTCCATCTGGTGGAAGGCCTTGAGGGAAAAAGACTTATCCAAAATGCGAAGATTGCCTATGCTTGTCGTCCTGGAAGAAAAACAGCAATGCTCCTCGATGTACAATGATAATTTTTTACTGAATTCAGAGGATTATACAAGCTGCCCTAAAGAAGTATTGAAAATGGATGCAATGGTGGAGTATGCATATTGTGAGTCTTTAGGCGTCTCACTTTTCCTTTCAGTCCTACGTACAGCCCAGTCCTTTGTGTCACCAGCCTTAACATGGAGCAAGAGAAGCTGTGGCTGCTTTCAGTCATTAAAATCCCTGATGACGTTATTTTTGACATGTTCCACCCCAAGGACACATGATCTGTGAAAATCAACACACAGCTGGACCAGTTTCATATTTGATTAACCACAGTGACAAACTTTGTGTATCTGTCAGAAGATAAATTATTTCCATATTTTCTTTGCTATTATTAAAATACTGATTTTCTTTTGAGTTTTAGTTTGGTTTTGTCATGAAAAGAATCCAAAGTAACCCATTGTAGGTTGGCTGGCATCTTGCTATTCCTTTTGTTCTTCCTCTCTTTAAAAACATTTTGGAAACCATCCTTTGAAGCTTCTATTTTTTAATAAAAAGTGAAATTTTGGAGTGCTAATTATGCTCAGCTACCATGGATATCACACTAAGTGTCCAGGAATATCTAAGTCAATCACAGCATCAGATAAGTACATCAGAGAATTTGCATAACGTTGTGATTCTCTTTCTAGTTTTTTGGTAACAATATTTGACCCTTAGGTTCACTAAGTTTGCAACCTATTATTGATATAATTTGGCTCAGCTGAAACCTTGTCAGTTTGTGTCTGTTTTGTATCTGAGTGTTGACTTTTTATAAGAAGTCGTTTATTAAAGAAAACCCCAGCCTATATTTACATATTTATTCAAGAATTTAATACAAGAATACTAGTTAAAATGCAAGCTTTTAATTATTTTTTTTTTAATGGTAACCAGTGTTATTTTTTGTTTTGTTTTGCTTTGTTTGGTTGGTTTTTGTTTGTTTTATTTGGTTTTGTTTGTTATTGTTAAAAAAAAGAACTAAAACACTGAAAAGAAAGAAAAAAGTATGGATACAGAAACTATGGAGTGAAAACAGTTTTCTATTATTTTAGTCTTATTACTCATTTATTTCTCATAGGTTTTTTGTACATTTCTATTAAAGACATTTAGAAGAAAAAAGATGCATACAGAGTGAATCCATAGCTCCTTTTATCTTTATGAGAATATGCTGATGTTCCTTGAAGTGTATTCAGCTGTGAAAGGTTGACTTCATTCATGAAATATGCTCTTTTTGTAGTAGTTGAGACCATTATCTATCAGTTGCAGCTATCAGTTAATTTCTGGAAATAAACTCTTCTATTCTTATTCAATGTAGAAAAAACCCCCAACATAATAGATAAAACATATTTCTTCTGAGATGTAGAGGGCCCAGAGTAATGTTGTTTGAATCCTTAGCAAAGCTTATCCAAATTGATACTATTGAAACAAAAATACTTCAGGGATTAGATTTCATGAAATTACTGCATTTTGCCTATTATTTTATACTGTGATCTTTTCTAAAAGCAAGATGTCTGCAGTTGCACAGGTTCTTTGCAGCCCTGTAAAAAAATATATGGCTGAAAGAGATGCATAATATTATATAGTAATGATTGAAGAGAATGTTTTTGTAGTTTTACTGTCTTAGGATAAATCTGTACTAGGCTCTCAAAATATTAATTTCTTCGTAAAAATTTTCAATGCTTGAAATTTTTGCTATGTTGTTATTGATAAGAAAACAACAAAATTACATTTTTCTCAGCTGCTTAACAGTCACTAATCAAATTTGAAAGTGGTAGACAACATATTGTAGACTGACTTGGATCAATCAATACCAAACTAACTCATGGCATCTTACATTGAGTTAACAGTCATATAAATAGGTTGTTTTTTTTTTTATTATTTATTAGTATTCTCTAAACCAGGAAGATTTAATGCTGATATTTGTAAAATACATTACATATTTGCTGCAACATTTTGTTTATATTGAGTGTGAGTAGAGAACAATGTATTATTGTTAAGGTCTTAAAATGAAGCAGAAATGCTCTGAGTGCATTCTATATAGTCATTAGGTCAGACAAATTAGATTCATAAGTTTCAGTAAAACAGTTTTGTGGCCATGCACACAGCCTTGAGTATCATAAACATCAGAAGGGCAGATTGTACATCAGCAAATTGTATACCTGCAGTGATACATCGTTAGCAGTGATGTATTTTGCTGCCCATAGGTGTTCCACAGGTTTAGCCTAACAAAGTTATAATGTACCTGAGACCTTTTTTTTTTTTTCTGGATACTTTAGAGAGCAGGTAGATTCTTAGTGTTGAACACAAACTACTGTGAAATTTGTGAGGATGGCTTACAAACAATGTCCATACTTCAAGGGCTCACTTGAGTTACAGACTATGGAGAGCTTTGGTAATTTTAATAATACCTACTTTTTAAATCCCCTGTCACCAGCAGCCACACTCTAAGACCAACTGTAGCCTCAAGAATTCTTTTCCAAATATTACATACATGTTTGAGTCTAGAAAATATCATATTCTCAGCATTTGATCAACTCGGGCATGTTCACATTTCCTGTGAACAGTTATCAGCAGGTACTGTGCTTCCCAGCCTTTTCATATAGCAGCTGCCATGAAGTAGGTGTCAAGTATACATATGTGCATGTGGAAATGAACCTATTTATCTATCTATCTATCTATCTATCTATCTATCTATCTATCTATCTATCTATCTATCTATCCATCTACATGTCTATTTATGTATAAATACAGTTTAATTAAAAGAGTTTGTATATGCAGCCAGGCACATGGTTATGAGACTCTCTGGAGGTTATTTTTTCCTAATGAGCTGAAGGAGAAGTATCTTAGGGATATTAATTCATAGAAGCATTAACATTGAATAAAAAGTCTTGAAAGCTATGAATTGCAGAGCAGATAGGAGAGAATAGTCTTGAACATTTTTCCTGTGCCATAACTGTGTTCAGATCCAGCAAGAGTGAAAGTTTTTTACTTTTCGAATATTTCTATCTAGGATATAAGTTCTTCTGATACTCCATAAGAACAAAAAGTTTCTACATTATTATATTGTTATTACATTATTGCATGTAATTAATTAATGCATTATTACATGTAAGTATTTATCTTTCAGAATGATTATAAGGATTTACATATTTAGCACTCAATTTCTATTTTTAATTATCTCTGTACTTACCTGTTTCTTGGAAATGAAATAGCAGTATTTAAATCATAAGAAGATCTGAAGAGGAAAGAAGTGTCAGAAGCTTGACCTCAGTGAGAAATTATTTAGTCTAAATTCTATTGGTGATGCAGGTAAAATAGACTTGTCAAGCATATGAGCTGTGATATGGAGCTGCCTTGTGCAAAATTTTGAGTGTTCTTTTTCATATTTCAAATAATTCTCTTTTAATAAAAATAATTGTCATATAAAATTATTAATACTGATAACCTGTTTTAAAAAACAGGTATCTTCTTTTTCTGGTGCCTTTAATGGAGACTTCTCATGATATCAATTATGGAAAGAGTTTTTAAAATCTTTTAAAAATAAAGAGCAGTGCTAAATTTGACTGGCTATAAGATCAAAAGAGGGCTGTGCCCACTGAGATTTCAGCCAGAAATTCTTCCATGCTAGTTTGCAATATTGCTGGGAAAATCCACATCCATATTTGAGGCAGAAGAAGGGATTGTCAGCTGAGAGAAAGTATGACGCATCCAGAGTATTGGAGAATTTCACCTGAGTAAAGAGAAGATGTTAAAAGTCAGTTAACTGAAATTATGGATTTAGATGTTCTGTTCAGATCATTAAACACGGATACTATGGCATATCAACCCATTGGTTAATTGTATCATCTGCTTCTCACTTTCCAAACCCTACAAGAATTTGAAAAAAATTAAAATCCTAATGGATGTTCAAAGATTTTTGTCTAAGAAATCATATTATGATCTAGATTACACAACAGTAGGCTACACAAAGCCTTATACTTTAATCAATTTTTAGTTTTTAAGTATTATTAGAGCAAGCAATGCTAATAAAATCAGTCTTTAGTGTGCAATTTTGTATATGGCCGAAGCAAGGCAGTGGTTTTGTTCTGTAACCACCAGAGGGAGCCTGGCGAGTCTGGAAAGAGAAAATTATTTGGAGAAGTGACAAAGCAAAAATAATGTTTAAAAAAAAATTAAAAGGAAAGCTAATCTTGCCTTTTTGTTCCTCTGCAAGAAGCTTTTACACAAACTGATGTTTCCATTGATTTCAGTAATGAAATCTGTATGGCTGAACAGTTTCCTGACTGAAATCCTGCAAGAGGGCAATGAAGATTAAATGATGCATCCTCATTTCTTTAAACCACATCTATAGATTATTTTTTTTATTTTTTTTTTTTAAATTAAATAGTTAGTGGTGCTCTGTGTACACAGTAGCCAAAGTGCTTCCTTTCCAAAACAGATGAATTGCCTTAACTTCTCATAAGGGCTGTCTTTAATTCAACATATACAACAAAGTGAAGGCATTAGATTTGAAAATTCAAAAGTGTGTTTTCTCCTTTTGGTACAGGTAATATCCCTTGGATATCACAATGGTAACTGGAGAAACTAAGGCAGCATAGCTGTAGAAATGATATTACAACATACATAGGTAAAAACTTTCTGAATATAGTCTTCCAGTTTAACAATGATTCAATGTCAAAACCAACTAATGCATGGAATAGGATAACTGCAAAAAGTTTTAGTGCAGCCCTGACCCTTTTAGTAATTTCAATAGTTATCTGGGCTGTAGAATAAAGGCTACACTCAGTAGATTTGCAGACACTGCTATTGTCAACATCAACAAAAGGATCTGAGAAAAGCTGAGCAGCAATGCCACTTACTTTGTGGCAGGATAGCATCTACACACAGACAGGTGAGGAATAACAGGTGAGGCAGTGGTGCTGTAGAAAAAAAATCTAGGGATTATAAAGGATTTTAGGTTGGACCATAACTAAACATGATGTTATTGCAAAAAAGACAAATACATACTGGAATATATAAATAAAACTGTCTCCTTAAATTCTTTGCTAAACCAAAACAAATTGTTATTTGATTTCACCGTGTGCTTTGTGAGCTTCTGAAAATACATTAATAGAGAAGTTAATCTCTGAAAGCCTACTAGTTTATTAACTTCTTCATCTGAAAGAGGAAACAGAGGATGCTTTATTTTGCTGGGCCCGCATGCACTTAAAATAAAGTTTGGGATAACCAATTTTAAATGACTGCTAATATTGAAATGATTAAATGAGCAAAGACAAAAACAGCTTGGCT
Source organism: Actenoides lindsayi (assembly GCA_025331215.1). NCBI lineage: Eukaryota > Metazoa > Chordata > Aves > Coraciiformes > Alcedinidae > Actenoides > Actenoides lindsayi. The sequence continues at coordinate 65,156 of WTSP01025381.1, read as the reverse complement.
TTTGGAAGCACTTAAACCAAACATCTACACTAAATTTGGAAGCTGAAGTCCTAAGTTTTCATTAGTGTATGGGAGCATCTGTGTTTGAAAACAGTTAGGATCTGCATGTGTAAAATAGGATTTACATTTCTAAAAGTAAATGACAGTGGTCCACCATAATTTTCTTAGTCTTTTTCTCATAGTAACATATGGAATATAGGATTACAACTGGAATGAATGTTACTTTTAAGAGATGGTTGCTTTTGAGATGATGGTCTGAAGCGTTCAGTAATATCACTGGCAACATATCCAGATTCTCCTGTGTAAGGCCGTGGATTCACTCTTCAGCAAGCTGAGTTTTAACACTTCCTTTTAAAATGAATGCTGCCCTTTTCTGTATTTTTATATGGTATAAAATGAATCAAGATTTTCTACTTCATCCACTTCAAATATATCTAAGGTAAAAGAGAATTCTTTTTTACTGTATTATCATTAATTGTAGAAGTTGTATGAAAATATGTTTGCTTTTCTTGTTTCAGTCACTTAGGATGATAGACTGGATGTGGTATTAAATAATCTTTTAATTGCACACTAGGTCATGCAATAAAATTAGTATTTGAGATAATTACTTTAAGATTTTGAATATAATCTGATTTAACATCAGGTCAAGTACTACTTTAATAGTAGTTGTAGCTAATCCAGTGAAAATACCCTACAAGAGCATTCAATGATTTATGAGTGGATGTGCTGGCATTGTGATGGCTACTCAGTACCTGGACTCCATGAAACATGCCATGATTGCACAGTATGGGAGATATGACTGAAGTTTATCGGCAGAATTGTACTTGTTTCCTCTCAGAGGTAAAAACTGTCTCTTTATGAGATTTTTAGTTCCCAATATCTGGTTGAATGTTTATATCTGATCTTTTGAAAAGCACAGTAAATGTATGATGTACAGCGTTACCTGTGTGATACTGTCTCTGGCAATTTCTTTGAATGATAGTAGGTACTGTATAAAGAGTAATACACTGAAACAAGCCTTGAAAAATGCAGGAAAGAGGCAGAGCTTCTGTTTGCTAAACTTCCTGCTCTCTGTGTTATGGTGCAGCCTCTCAGATCCACAAGTTGTTTCACGATGTGACAAGAACCGGTTCTGGAGGATGGCAGATTGGCATGGGAGCAGAAGGGAGCAAGCGTTTCTCTGTGGTTGGAGTATCTTCACTTTCAGTACAAAACAGGAGGAAACAGTAGGAATTCCCTTTGTTTGCAGCCCTTGTTCCTGACTAGACTTTGAAACGGGAGGACAGAAGGGGAAAAGCCAGCCTGTTTTGCATATTAGCACTATCCCCTATAAATTCTATTATCATACATTGTATTATCTTCTTAAACAGGGAAAGCTAGATTGAATCTTTAGCTTTGATTAAGTATATTTGTAAGTCAGAAGAAGAAACCAGCTACCCCTGGGAAAAGTCTTATAGCTGGAAGACTAGGTCTGAGAGATGTAGACTCAGCTCTTTCCATGGCAGTTTTTAATGCTTTACTAAGGAAGTAATCAGGTTTGGGTTTTTTCCCTTTGTTTGTCGTTAGTAAATTCCCAGGGAGTTTTTCTGTTGCTCAGATACATTGCTGGCCAGAGATGTATGAGTAAGTAGTGCAGTAAACAATCACAATATAATTTTCCTTTCTGGACTTGTTTGCAACAGGTGAAGTGAACTGTGTATCAGTTCCCTGCTCATGCTTCTGAGTTATCATTTCTCTATAAACAACTGAGCACAAAAAATAGTTTCCTCATCTGTTCCCACGAAATGAGTCAATTAACCATAAGAATAGAAAGTCAGCTCCAACTCAGACATGGAGCTGTTTGATCTTCCCAAACAATTGCCTCTTATCAGCAATTCCAAAAACTCTCCTGTGTTTTATTTGTCCTACACCAGAAAGAAGTCCTTCAACTTTAAATTACTGTTAATATTCCTAACACTCTGACAAGTGTCCGTGATCAAATAGTACCTAATTACTTCATATGTTTAAAGGAAATGTAAATACTAAACTGCTACTCATATAGTCACATGGAAAATACCTGTACATGTAGTTATCTATACAGCTCCTATAAATAGGAATATCATGGGTTGTCTTACTGATTTCTCTAGAGCTAACAAAATAGCTGATCATATACTCAAGAGTTAGTAATACCAAAACCTTGGAACCAAAACCTTGGAAGACATTTTGTTAAAGCATTCCCAAGTCTAAATCTAAATAACCAGCTCTTAACATCAAAGGCTTTAATTCTCTTTTTCCTTTCCTTCTGGACAGTTTGCTATAAATAGCGTGCTATTGGTACCAAAAAAAAAAAAAAAAAGGAAAAAAAAGGTTTTCAATCAGTACACTTTTATCACTAGTGACAGTTAAACCACTGGAACAGGAGTACTTCCCTGCTTGGAAAGATTTATAAAAGAGCACTTGTTGCCTTTCATGATTAGAAGAGCAAGAGCATTATGGCCCATTTCACAGATGAAGATTGGGCTCAGATCAGTTCTTACAGCAGTGAGCATTATTTCTCTGCATTGCATATGACATTATGACCTGCCATAGAGAAAGAAGAAAAGAAAAAGAAAGAAAGAGAAAGAGAAAGAGAAAGAGAAAGGGAAAGGGAAAGGGAAAGGGAAAGGGAAAGGGAAAGGGAAAGGGAAAGGGAAAGGGAAAGGGAAAG
>WTSP01025381.1:39573-62370 GCA_025331215.1 Actenoides lindsayi | reverse complement strand
CACAACTGAAAAGAGACTGGCCCCTTCTACTTGACACCCACCCTTCAGATATTTGTAAACATTAATAAGATCCCCTCAGTCTTCTCTTCTTCAGACTAAACAGCCCCGGGGCTCTCAGCCTTTCTTCATAAGAGAGATGTTTCAGTCCCTTCATCACCTTTGTAGCTCTCCATTGGACTCTCTCTAGTATTTCCCTGTCCCCCTTGAACTGGGGAGACCAGAACTGAACACAATACTCCAGACATGGTCTCACTAGTGCAGAATAGAGGGAGAGGAGAACCTCCCTCAACCTGCTGGCCACGCTCTTCTTTCTGTACCCCAGGATACCACTGGCCTTCCAGTCCACAAAGGCACATTGCTGTTCCTTGGATAACTTATTGTCCACCAGGTCGCTAAGGTCCCTCTCCATGGGCCGGCTTTCCAGAGGGTCTACCCCTAACCTGAACCGATATATGGTGGTGTTCCTCTCCAGGTGTAGGACTCTACATTTATCCTTGTTGAAATAGCACCTGAAAAGTAATTTTCAGGGCAAATGAACAGAACTTCATTTAACAGAGTGATCTCCAGTTTATCAGTTATCCTGAACCTTTTTGGTAAGTTCTACAAAGGACATATTACCTGTATAAATAAGCCATTGGTGAGGCAAAAAAAAGAAAAGTGATTTGATTTTGCGGTATTGAATTGAAAGGGAACATTTTCCATCAGCTTGCTTTCAAAGAGAATAAAATGCCAAATTTGGTTTATCATGGTTTCCACATTTTCTGCAAATAAGCCTGAATAATACTAGACAGGGATGATGTTTTCAAGCTGATAGATTTGTAGTGACTGATTCTAATACTTGAGCTGCCATCTTTATGCTCAATGTCAGGACATATTGATCAAGAATGACATAGTGTAATGAGATATCATTTCCTGAGAAAATTCTAATTTTAGGGTAATATTTCTGAAAATATCTATTTCTGCGGGGATTTCTTCTACTCATATAAATAACATTGATACACTGCTTCTGTGGGATAAAGATTTTCAAATCACTAATTACTGAAAGGAGATTCTGTTCATGTTGTAAAGGAAGCATCATTGATTATGATTTCAAAGACAACATTAAATTTGAGGAAAAAGCAGCAAGAACTCTGAAAAGACATGGGAAGCTGCTTAAAATATTTGATCCTATAATGATATTAAACACTTCAGAGGTATTAATTATTTGGTGTAATGCAGAGATGTATGAACTGTCAGGAGTAAGACTTGTAACAGCAGCAGATGAAATTAGTCTGCAAGCTGCAGTGCTAGAGGCATGAGAAGCTGAGATAACAGGAGTAACAACAGCCATACTGATGACCACACTGAAGATTCTTCACACTACTTAAAACCATCATGATCAGATTAAATCCACGTGAGTTCAGAGCAAGATCCCTTCCATTTGAAGAACCCACCTGCTCCCACATCAGTGACTGGCTGAGATAGAAGTTAAACTGTGCGTTGCCTGTGGGTTACCTATGAAGCAGTTCACACCAAGGAGTCAGGACCATCTCTGATCCAAGGGTTAGTTCATCAGACATTTTTATTTCAAGAGTAAGCACCCTTATGCCTGCGTTCCCCTTTAACATTGTGTACGTCATTGAGGCTATAGAGACACAGAATTCACAGAATTCACAGAATTCACAGAAATACAAGGCATAATCACAATACTGTAGTTCAAAACTTGACAGGATCTCAAATAGTTTTCGGTAATGAGTCAAATTTTACTTTGAGAGCAATGCCAATCTACTGTATTAAATGCCAAATTGGGCTCTAAAACTTGTGTTAGAAACATTCTTCCTCATCTCAAACTCTGCAAAGAATGAATAAAAGTTTCAAAGACTTCTTTATTCACAAAAATTATTAGAATTAACATCAATAGTCTAAGAAGCACCCCACAGTAAATGTGTCTTCTTTTGGCCATCTCTTGATTCTATTCATTTTCATTGAAGAACATGATTCAATTTCTGGATAAAGCCAAGCTAAACAATACTGAGCTCTGTCAGGTTCAAGCCAGTACAAAAGTACTTGAAGGATAAAATTACATTGCTCAATTAATCATCATTAACCAACATGGGGAATGGTCTGTTATTTTATCACTGTAAATGCAAAGGCAGACAGTCACTGAATGCTTTTGAACATATTTTTGAGGCACTAAACATTGCCTTCTTTCCATTGCCATACTATAGAACCACATTTTGCTCCGAGAGGTCCAATTCAGTTTTGCTGAGTTAAATTCCTCTCACATGCACCAAGAAAGAATTAGTTTTAATTGTGCCAGACCCCGAAGTCATTAACTGGAACAGAATTAGCAGTATAGGGCCATTCAGAGTTGTTAAAATCCCTGCACAGTAGATGGTCTTTTGTATTTATTTTAAAGGCTAATGTTCCCTTGAATGACAATGAGGAGCTAAAATGTTTCAAGGGCAAACTAGTGAGTTTAAATGAAATAAGAAACTGAATAAAGAATTATGTTCAAAGAACAACCCCTCTACTAGTGGAATGTAATGTATCCAGATAGCTTTGGATAAGGTTATTTGCCCTAAAGTTATGGGTGCAGTTCAGAAAGATTTAAGCCTGCATAAATTAGGCTCTGTAGATTTACTCCAAATAATTCCTGCCTATATTCTTATTAAGGACAGCAGTGAAGGACATGGAAAACACATAAAGGCTGAATGCAAGGAAACCCAGGGATTCACTTAGGCTATGTCTACATTAGCATATTAATTTTGATCAAGAATATGTTTTTGAAGCTATCCCCAGCTGACCTCGCTCCTGTACTTCAGTTCTCTTCACTCAGGAGAGAGCCTGGGGGCTGCCTTTCAGCTAAAGCTGAGTTGGGTTGATGATAAGGTCCAGAGCACTCACCATGAGCTGCAGCTGATGGATATTCAGCGCCTCAACCAGACTGAAGTGGGCATAGGGTAAAACTGCTGGAAATGTGTGTGTGGTGAAGTATGGGTCCCTGGAATTAACTGTTTGGTTTGAGTGACCGGCTCCCCTTGTGCTGTGATACATGGTCCCATTACACAGCCAAAATGCAACTCTTGCCTGAAGGTAGGATGAAAATCATCTTTTTAGAGCAGCAATTAGTCTGAATTACAGGCTCACAGGCTAAATTGTTGAATTGGGGCTGAAGTTAGGTCCCTTAGAATAAATGTGGGTACATTTTACTCTAACAGGTTTTGTTGCTGTGCTTGTTGTGAACAAGTATTAAGTCAGTCACTTAAGCAGCAGTTGTTTACAGCAGTTTACATTAGCCCAAGTGACCCTCCTGAATGGGTTTGCTTGGGGTAGTGGATCTGCTCCGGTATCTCCTTTACTGAGAGTAATGAGAAATAGCGAAATGAAATTTGAAAAAGAAGCATTTTCACCAATAATTTGTAACATGCATCCTGATTTAGTTGATGACACTGCTATGTGACAAGAAAAAAATAATAATAATCAGATAGTTATCTTAGTCCATTCTAATCTTTCATAATAAAAGCAGTTTCATAATAGTAATCTTAGAGATTTGAAATAGTGTTTGGAAGGGAATTTACAAGAAAAACAGATTTGAGTGGTGCTTGCCTGCATCCCCCTATTAATCAGCGCTGAAATTTTCTTAATAGTCTGTGCTAAAGAAATACATCTCAGTGGGAAATAATGATGTTTAGCTTCTTGCATTGCTACATTCCCTTAATGAGTTATTAAAAGTCAAGGCCTTTCACATTGAATTTTTTTTTAATTCCATACAATATAGATATAACAATAAACCCAGATACTATCTACTTCAAACTCATAATGGCTTGCAGTAAGTTTACTTCTTCTCTGAAAATTAATAATCAGCTGCTACTGTGGGTCTGTTTTTTTTAAAATGCCTAATATTCTCCCTCTTTCCTTCACATGCATTGTACAAATGATGTAAAGATGCTTAGAAGTAATGAACAGAATTGAAAATTATTCCAATAAATTTGTCAGCTATATAAAGAAATCCAAGTCTAGAAAGGACCTTCTAGGTCAGTGTACTGCAGGCAGTAAGTGTGGAAAGATAAGATACAATCTCCTAGGTGTCATGAAGCAGTAAGAATTCCATCATTATCACTGACATACTGCTTCTTTGAAAACATGCAATTTTATATGCCTTTTGCTTAGTCCACCGTTCTCAGAGAATGCTGATTTTGAGAAAACCACTTTTAATCTTAGAGAACACTTAGTCTAAACATGATGTGTCAAATCAGTTCTGTGATTCTCTACCTAAACTTTGAAAATTCTGCTTTCACATAGTTACTTTCCTTACTAGCATTTTGGGGATGGAGAACGGTTTCTGTATGTTTGTGCCCTTATTTGTCAGTCTAGGAAATGAAAATGTTTCAGATCACATTAAGCACAATGGCAGTAAAATGTTAATAAGATGGTAGACAGTATAAAATCAAATTCATGTGAAAAAAACCAAAACCTTTCAAAAATAAATCTGAGGAACAAACAACCACAGAGGTCTGGCTGTTTTGCCAAGACTCCTACCCAGAACTCAGTCACCGAGTGAAAATTTCACTGAGTACTTACCTTACTTTGCATCTGCTCACCAGGCTAGACATCACCTATGTAATTTTCCTATTAATTAATAAAACAATTATGCATTTTTATGTCTTTCATTTTAAAATTTCAAGACTTGGCAAACCAAAATTTGATCAGCTCAGGCACCCAGTCTGGTATTTGCAAGGTTGTCTTTCAAGTGATTCTTCCAAATTCTCATATCATGTTGACTTTCCTTCTCAAGGAAATGACCCACAATAAGCATCCTTTGGATTAGAACAAAGGGCAAAATAATAAGTGAAGGATGCCATTCTTTCTATGTTACTTCATTATTCATACAGTTCAATCTAACAGGTAAAATAGGTTAGAAAAGCAAACATTTTAAAGACATAAATTTAAAAGAGCAGCACAGTAACTTATGTGAATGGGGGTGTGCTGATAAAGTAGCTTCACATGTACAAGTCTGTGTTCTGTGAATTCAGTTCTATATGAATATATGAATTCTCAGTGAATTCATTCTATATGAATCAGTCAACAGAAATACAGTGACCAGGTAAAGCTGCTTAAAAGCTGTTGCTTACTTGCTCACCTTGACAGAAAAAGATTAAAAGCAAATTCTGACCAAGATCTACACTTACTTATAAGATCAATATCCACTATTGAAATTTTAATGATGCAGTGTTGTTTTAATGCTCGGAAATGACCTAATTTATGTGCCTTCCCTAGGGAATCTAAGCTCCATAAGTAAACAAAAAAGTACTTTAAAATGGCCTCCAGAGGTCAACTCTCTCTGCTGACTACCAAGGAAAACTCAACTACTGACCCATGTTGGAACTGTACAGCAAATGATGATATGCACCATATTGAGAAGCAAAACCATAAATAGAAAAAGACACTCTCAAGTTCTCATAGGTCAAAAACACCGTTCAACCCAATTGCTCTCACATACTTCAAAACTCAGTGACACTTTCTTGTAAACACACAGTCTATTGGAAAGATGACACACAAGTTATAATTAGAGTGCATTACATGGATAGACTCCAGACTGCTTCCTTACCCTGTGTGCTTGCCTCCTGTAATGTGATGTCTGAAAATTAACAGAATCATCTTTGAATCTTTTTGCTTGATTTACCAGCAAAATTTATTTCTGAAGTGTAACTACAAAATATCTAAACCAAATAATGATTCATTTTTATAACTGTGAGAACACAGTTATGTGCTGTTGATGTATATATGAAAAGAATTGTCTTTTCAGTTTTTCAGTCAACCCTAGCAAAGTTATACCAAGATATGTGGAAGATATTACATAAAACCTCCAGTAAAGTGTTTGGAGCACTAAAAAAAAAAAAGGTAAAGCTTCCTCCAATAAATGTTTGGATCTTCTCTTCTCTTCTCTTCTCTTCTCTTCTCTTCTCTTCTCTTCTCTTCTCTTCTCTTCTCTTCTCTTCTCTTCTCTCCTCTTCTCTCCTCTCCTCTTCTCTTTCTCTCTTTCTCTCTCTCTTTTTCTCTCTTTTTCTTTTTCTCTTTTTTTGAGAAATTTTTTTTCCCCTAAGCTAAGCCATGGAACTTGATATTTTGATATTTTTTTAATATATGTTTGATAAACAACCTCAGTTTTATACACAACATCTTAATTTTCACGCTGTCCAAAAAATAGTGTTCATGTAATTCTATACTTCTTATTAGATATCAGATTAAATTCATCCACAGTCTTCTAAGTTTCAAATACATGTGCCCCTGCTCTCTTTATCTAGTTTGGCTACATTGGCCCATATCCCACGAAAGTGTAATAGGTGACCTGGGGTTGCTTTTCTCATCAAGTGCATGTCCTTGCAAAGACAGCTGAGGAATGACTGAGGGAAATCTCTCCCTGGAGAATGCAAAACAGTGCAGGACTTGGGATTCTCTCTGGTAGGAAGAAGCAACTCTGTGTTCAACCCCAGACGCAGTTCATTTAGCAATGCTGAACTACACTGATCAACAAAACGTTTCCATACAAACCTGGTGACTTCTACAACCAAGGCTTTAAACCATTTCTTAAAGAGCTAAGAACTACTAACTCCAGTACTTTGGCTACAAAGTACTTTACCAAATTACTTCCAGGCTATACTTGTTCAGTTCTTTGAGACAAGAAGAAAGAGCTCACTGAAGAGTCAACACTTCATTGTTTAAAGCCAAGGAATTAAGATTTGATCAAATCCATGTGAAAATCAGCACTAGTGTAATTTTACTTTGTGTTTCTGTGATACATTATGTGGGTTTTGTTCCAAATTATACTTAAAGAATTGGTAGTCTATTACTTTTGGTTTAAACAGACAAAACAAACTTCTTGACTTTCACATTAATTCTTTCTTTTTTTTTTTTTTTAATAGATGTCAACATAGTGCCAATAGTCTTCATAAATACTCTGTAAAGGCACTGAACCATATGGCAGAGATGAAATGGTAAAAATGTCTCTATACTACTGATGTTTACGTGCATAAAAAATGATCATTCCTAGCACTGAAAAACTGCTGGAGCCTTCTGTGCTTGCAGCTGGATTCTCCTCAGAAATAAACAAAAGAATTTCTTTCTGAAAAAATATCTGGGGGAAAATTCTTTAAATTAACAACGAGGTGGATGTGACAAGGGAGATTTCCTTCGGTGTGAGGCCTTTTTTCTGCTTTCTGTGCATTCAAGCCCGGGGGAGATTGTGTTGCCAGTTTTTATCCAACTACCCACAATACTGACAATGAATCATGTTTCAAAGTTTTGAACATGTTGTATTTGAAAGATGTTGAAAGTTTAAGACTAAGCTTTATATTCTCAATTTTGTTTTTACCTCTGAGCTGTTCTGATAAATCTGATGGACACCTTTTTTCCTTGGAAACTATGAAAAGCACTACTCAGAAGACATGAACCTATTTTACTTGGCTAATAGAATCACTTGCCTAGCACTTGTCTAGTACTTGTGTTAAACCAGTAGTTTGCCTGTCTACTTTATCTGATTTTATGAGGTATTTTGCAAGGTTTTTTGAATATTATATATATATATATAATCTGTATATGTGCACAGAGAGGGAGAGAGCTATTTTTGAATGATACCAAATGTAATTTAAGAGTCCACTTGCATTTGAAGGCCAGGTTGCCGTCAGTTGCTATTCAGAAAACTAATTTTGCTGTTTATCCTATACTATTTTATGTAAATGGTATTCTTTTTTCCTTCAGACATGCCTCTAACTGTGCAGGCCAGCCACCCAATGCCTATTAGAATCATATTGAAATTTATAGTAAAATCCTCTATTTCCAAATTCTTGTTCTTCCATTTTATTTTCTCCTCAGGGCTAATTGAAAAACAATAGAGAGCTCTGTGGAGTTCTTGGAGGTTTCTTGGAACTTTCTTAAATATCAAAAAATAATCTGAGCATTTGGTAATCCTACTGCCCTAAACAGTGAGAGTTTTGTGGCTTAAAACATCTACAAATCTCTTTCTCAGGGAGGATGTATGTTTTGTCAGCGATATTCATTAAATTTGTACTAGTATAAAGATGTAAGAGAAATCAAAGCTAGTATAACTCTGTGGTATTTCCTTGGCAAGAGAAACTATGGATAGTCTCCAGTAGATTGTCGAAAGTATGAACTTCTATTTGTAATGCAAGTATAACCTCATAACTTCAAGTGCTATTTTTAACCTCGCTTTTTTTTGCCTAGCTATGCAATGTGTATCTCTTGTGTATAATGCATAATCATATTTTATCAGGTAAAAGCAATGCTGAATAAAAACCACCTGGAAGCCACAGTTAGTTACAACTACCTATGCTTTAAAGAGGAGAAGCTGTGAGATTTCCTCAAGAAGAAAGAATTATTGGAAGACTGCCTCAGTTTGTACCAGCCATCACCTTGCAGAGAGTAGAAAGGTGTTGAAAAAGTGTTTATATTTCCCTTGTGCCTTGTTTTACAACTGTTGGTAGTAATATGAAAACCATTCAGGAAGCAGTATTATGCATTTTCTATTTTGTTCAAGCAAAATATTTGTGTGTGTGTAAACATTGCTACGAGCCTGTCTAATGCTGATGTTTACTGTAGTAACAATTCACCAACTGAAGCTCTGTTGGCAGATGTGTGGTTATGACTCAAGAGTTCAGAGGTTTTGATAACATATTGCAGCTGTCACTGGCCTTATTTCTTCTTCATAATGGTGCTGCCTTCTGGCACCACCAGCCCAGCTGTCTTTCACCTACCCAACTGAGAGCAAGATTGGACAAAATGTGATATTTTGATGACATTCTTCCTCACCACATCATTTTCTCAGGTTGTAAAGTTTTTTTAGGACTCATATCCAAATTGCCTCTGCAGTTTCCAGTTTAAAGTATTTTTCACAAACATGAATTATATCAGCAGCCGTTGTGGCTGCAAAATACCAGTTTCTGCTTGTTCTCATATTAATTATTTTGCTCACTCTGTCCTGTTCACTGGGTTTTAATAATTGCATTATTAATATGCTTATGCCGATCCCTTGTGCTGCTTAATGGTCTGCCTTTTCTCCTCAGACAGGATTTATCTTAAAATCAATATACTCCCCTCAGACTGAAAAAGAGGAATTTCTTATTTGAAATTCAAATACAATGCTCATACTAACACAAACAGTGTTTTAGGTCCACTTCAGAAAACTGTGATACCAGGGAGTTAGCTCCTAAGAGAAGAATCAGGCGTTGTTTTCAGCTTTCTCCTAAATCAGCATTTGCGCACTGCAACTTGTTTGTCTGAAGGTTTTGTCTTCATATTTTAAACTTAAATAATAATTCAAATGAGACTAAGGTTGTTGTTGATTTTTAATTTTTTTTTTAATTTATTTATTTTGAGCAAGCTGCTCCTCGTTGCATACGTAGGCTCATGAGTTTTGCTTGCAGAGGTTAGTCAGTGCAAAAAACCCAGCAGTCCAGCATAGGTTATTGGGTTCTGGCAACTAAACCTTATGATCCCTGTTTATTCCAGTGGTAAACCCAAAGGGAGTTGAAACAGAACACATCTACAATGCCTGAGGTTTTATGAATCTATTGTAACTGAAACACTTGTGGCTGCCTTCCTGCTGTATTTGGTCTGTGTGACAGCTCTTGTGTGGCAGTGAGTGATTTGAGGACCAGGCAAAGGATACTTTCTAAAGAGGTACTTGACTTCCTTCTATAATCTTTGAAGTGGGCACTTAAGAAAAAGATATAGCCATTAAGAAAATATTAATTACACCTGCAAATGTCTGTGTACTTCAGAATCTCAGTTTCTTTCAAATTCTGCTGATCTCAAAGTAAGTGGTCCCACTGAGTATACTCGAGTCTTGGGTCAGAGTTATCTTCCCTTCCTCTCTCTGAGCCATACTACAGAAATCATCAGACCTGCTCCCAGACTACTACTCATACAGAGCCACTCATTTTGTCAAGCAGGGAGCTACTGGCAATACCCTCCAACTAGGCATACTTTGATTTGCTGAAATTATTTTTCCCTGGGTTTCTTAATCTTTTAATTTGACTTCCCTGGTGAACTGCAGGGGGGAACTTGGGAGGTAGAGTTAAAACAGTGTTACAGGGCCTGTTATAAAAAGGTTCTTTATGGAGCAGGGGGAAGGGGACAGGAAATAAAGCCTGGAGATAGAGCTTATAGGGATCAGTCTGCTGCATTTAAAGTTGGTGTCTGTGAGCTCTCCGTTTAATATCACTTCCTATGGAGAGGACATGATGCGACTGACCTGCAAAAGAACCGATTCTGTAACCACCTGTTAAGCTAACACTATTTAAGAAATGCTCATTACATTAGTGTATTTCTGCTCTAGGTCAAATAAGATACCAGAAATGGCCCTTTCTGCCTAGGCTTTTCGAAGTGTGACACTCGATATAGTGATTCATTTTACTGAATGTCTTTGTGTCTCTAAAAGAAAAAGAGAAACAGTTCCAAAAAGTAGCTCACATATCCTGCTACCACAATTTTCATATTTTGCATGTTTTAGTCAGCTGCTAGAGACATGAAAAAGGCATGACAAAAAAAAGTGCTAGTGCATTTCTTCTCTATCAATTATACATTTCTTTTAAATCTCCATGGTGCTAGAAAATGATTTTGTATGGTTTAGTTTAGAAATGCCTTTTGACCAAATTTCACCCCCTAGTCTGACTGAAAAATATGTTTGAGATGATATATTGACTCAATTAATTTCTAGTCTAGTAACCTGATGACTCCCAGTGAAGTTCTATTGTTACACACGGGAGCAGAATGAAGATATTTTCCTGTATTTGACAGTCCAGGATTTGGTCTCTCTGAGGCTTGGGTGAGGGAAAGGGAGAGGCTTAATCTGTACATTAGCATAACTATTTTCTCGCACACCTGAATATTGGACTTTTGGTTAACTGATAATGTAAATGTTTCTCATCCTTGGCTAGGAGTGCAAAAGAGGGGTATGTAGATAGGGAAAAAAATTATCACACTTCATAGACAGAAGTAACCTAGCTTCTACAGACAGAGGAGCTGCTACTATTTATTTTCCTTGTGAGTTTCTCTAACTTTACTCAAGCCCATTCACCAAAACTTATCCATGGGCAACAAGCCAGAATTTTGTCCTTTTTGCTGCTTAGTGCCAGTTTTTCCAATATTGAATCCTTTCCCACCCTTTTCTGTGCATTTATCATCATGAAATCAAGGCTGCAAAATAATCCCTAAATCGTATGCCTGATAATTTTTTCATTATTTCTGTTGGTGTGTCCCACCTGCTACAGATAAAATCGGCAAGAAAAATCCTATAACGTGCTATGTATCAGAGTGCACATAGTAGCTGGTTCTCTGGTAGCATGGTCTGCTTTTTGCCTTCAACAATTGCCATTTGTTAAAAAAAATAAATCCGTTTGAACAAACTTTACAATATGCAATTAATTAATATGCAATTGGTTAATTGCAGCACTCTGTGAGTTTAAAAATGCTTGAGATACAAAGCATGGAAGGATGATACTGTTTTCTACAGAGGTTCAAGGAATCATCTTTTGTAAGGGAAGTGGTTTTATAAGGAACAGCACAGTTCTCATTCAAAATTGCAGTAATCTCATATGGTTTGTGGATCATAATTTTTATAACTTGAAATACCTGCAACAACTTGCTTTATCCCCACAGAGCTTTAATTTTTTGTGTCCTTTTTCCTTTGTTCATTGAAGATAACATTTTGGAAACAGTCAAAGGGTAAGTTCAAACTGTCAAGTACATTAGAAGAATACACACTCATTCAAAGTGCTTGTAACAAAAACATTTCCTCTGAAATCCTGATGGGAATTGCAGTAAAAGAAATCTTCTTTCTTTAGCTTCAGACATGTTAAAAGGAAATCCATTAATATATGATGGGGATCATTTAAAAGAAATGTTACAAAACCTAGGGTAATAAAGAAGAAACCATTCTTCACACTGACATGATTTTTTAAAAAGTGTTCTAACAGAAATAATCATTTTCACACAAACTAGCAGCCCATGAATGTCTTTTATGTTCATATACAAATGTGGACTGTCTTTTCTTTAGGAAGAACAATTTTTCTTCAAGAATAATAATGCTAGAAATGAACTCTTACTGTTAAAGCAAGCATCAATTAGTGCAATTACTATAAAATTTTGAGGCACTAACATGTCATATCACTGTGTTATCTGGGAACTTCATTTTTTCCAACCTATTTGCACCAAACTTTTTCTAGTTTTTCAGGTGAAATCAGTCAGGGATTGCTCATGTTTGTTTGATAAAACAAGATTTCACTTGCTTTACTATCCTTTGCTTTCAGATAGAATAATATTTTTAACAGAATATTGAGTGGCTTACTTTGGCTTTTCTATATATTTCTTCATGAATGTTTTCTTTTTAAGCATTATTGGTATTAGAACCAGATAGTTTTTGTTTCATGAAAATTTTTCACGTTGTCAATTTCTTTGTTAATGGAGCCAAAGGCAATTTAAAAAATACCTTTCTCACAAAAAATATGTACTTTCACCTAATAGTTAACTAAACAAAAAATGTTAAAAGAAGCATTGCGCTTCTGATGTGCTACTTTTATTATACTTTATATCAAACCATATTACATACTGCTGTTCCAAACATCTTCAAAAAATAATACCATGTCATACAGTTCTACATGTCATGAGTCAATGTAAGAATGTAATGAAATTTGTTTTGATATAACTTCTTGTTTTATCAAACAAATGCACTTTCAGTCAATGAAACACAATTTGCAATTTCTTTGTTGTTATTTGTGGGAAATTTTGCCAAAAGTCACTTTTCTGCAGAAAAAGTCTTAATTGATATGGCAAGTTCTGCCAAAATCTGCTTGGAGAAGCCTTGCTGACCAGCTTGATTGCTCTTTGTGACTACAACAGATCACTGCGTGATGCTTTCCCCTCAGGTGCCAGGGTAAGCGCATGGCACAGGACAGCAGGTACGGAGCGTGGCAGGGCTCTGCAAGTCTGTTGGTGGCAGGGCTGTTACCCCGTCAGTTGTCAAGTGCACAGTAAGTGCTATCGTTTATAATGCCAAACTGTTTATTTTAGCCTTCTTGCGCATGTTTTGCTACAGAGTATTTCTGTTTGTTTAGCATCTGGCACCATGGTGCAAGGCTGAGTACAGGTTGCTGTTGCAATTTAGCCCATTTCCAAGAAAAGACACCAAGCTTTTTCCACATACTGGGCTTCGTTTGAAAGAAACCAAGTGAATTCACACACTCACTAAACACAAAGGCTAACATCCATTTTCAGAGTATATCATCACAGAGAAGAACAACATGTTCTCTGTTTAATATGACTCTGCTGCTTGTACTAGAACATAAACCACTAAGTATTTCTTTGGAGAGGAAGCTCTATTAAAAGTATCATGAATTTAGCCTACATAATTTTATTCAAATTAGCGAGTTTTTGAAGCCTTGCAAAAAACGTTTAAGCTACAATGAAGAATATTTTTACATTGTTTAAAATAACCTATACAAGTTATCAGTGAGGCTTGTAAGACTGCTCTCTAGCTCCATGGGTGTCACAGAAGGTGGATCAGGTCTGTATCACATGAGATGGGAAACAGCAAACAGGCGTGGGAAACTTTCAGCATCTGACATGACACAGGCATGCAGGTTTATTCTGCAGAATGGTCACGTGCACGTACAAGAGACAAAGACAAATGGTGGTGATTAATATATCTTCAATAAAATAACATTTTCCAGTGATTTTTCCAGAACGTTTGCAAGATAGTTTATTTGCAGCACCCACTTTGCATCCATTTTACTCCTGGACAAGACAGATTTTTATCTAATGAAAAGAAATCTCCCCTGGCTGCATTGAAGGCTTGTGCACTGAATAATCCGTGGTATTCTGCAGCCATAGCTAACAACCCTGATATGGTCCATAGAGTAGAACAGGATTTTCTTAGGCAGAACTTCTGGCCTGCTCCTAAGAAAAGGGTGAATTCTTCCTGCCAGCTACAAAATTATCCTCATTCACAAGGTGGTATAAGCAGAGTGCCTCTTACTATGTCTCCTCCAGTAACAGAGAATAGAAGAATTGGTACAATATGAACTTCCTATTATTGCTCCTACTGCCACAGTCTCTGTACAGTTTGTCTAATAAGTCCCAGTTTGTCTAATAAATACAACTGCACTATTTCTTCTGCCTGAGAAAGCCGGCAGACCATGAATATGAGCAGGATGGTATTTGTATCAGTTAGTAGAAAGGTTTCTGATAGCCTAGTGTTTTCTAACCTGCAAAAGTCCCCAGGGTCCTTTATTATTTAAAGAGGATGTAGGAATGTTACTCAGAAGAGAAAAACATTCACCAAAGTGTGAAGTTTATATCTAAATTGGGAGGCCCACAATTATTTTTAGTCATATGGTAACCCTGTGTTGTATGAGAATGAGTGTTTACATGTGGACATGTGCAAACATATACTAGCCTTCTATTTTGGTGGGTTTCACTTTATGGTGATAATGAGGTCATGCTCAGGCCAGGAAGACGCTGTAGCTCTCAATGCAGCTCCAGAATTTTCTTTTGTTAGTGTGTCCAAATAGGCTATTATTGCTATAGAGAACTGATGTAGAGGAGAATGATGATGAGCCAGATGAAGACAACAGGGGTAGCTTTTGCCTTGGGAATCACAGAATCACAGAATGTTAGGGGTTGGAAGGGACTCTGAAAGGTCATCTAGTCTAACTCCCCTGCCAGAGCAGGATCACCTAGAGCAGGTCACACAGGAACATGTCCAGGTGGGTTTTGAATGCCTCCAGAGAAGGAGACTCCACAACCTCCCTGGGCAGCCTGTTCCAGTGCTCTGTCATCCTCACCGTGAAAAAGTTTCTCCTTATGCTTACATGGAACCTCCCATGTTGCTGCTTGCACCTGTTGCCCCTTGTCCTATCATTGGACATCACTGAGAAGAGCCTGGCTCCATCCTCCTGACACAACCTTTACATATTTATAAACATTAATGAGGTCACCCCTCAGTCTCCTCTGAGCTAAAGAGACCCAGCTCCTTCAGCCTTTCCTCATAAGGGAGATGTTCCATTCCCTTCATCATTGTTATGGCTCTGCACCGGACTCTTTCAAGCAGTTCCCTGTTCTGAACACAATATTCCAGATGCAGCCTCACCAGGGTAGAGTAGAGGGGGAGGAGAACCTCTCTCAACCTACTAACCACACCCCTTCTAATAACAGGATTCAACCCAGAAGAACTCCATACATCTTACTAAAACCTTTCTTTGTCATTCTGTCTTAATAACGTTAATGTAGCACAACACAAGTTGTAACAAGGAGAAAACATGACAAAACAAATGCAAGTTGTCAAAAGTTACAGCATGTACTGATGTAGATTCCATATATATATATGTATATTTGTTTTTTAGTAGTGCTTAAATGTATCTTAGAGTTTGCTCACTTTTGTCCACCAGCACAGTATCCCTCAGTGGGGAATTTTCTGTCTATCCCCAATCTTTCAAAGATGAGCATCTGGCAATTCAATCTTGGTGCAAAAAGGGGCATGTAGCAGAAAATTACAAGGGCCTTTACAAGGTAATGGCTATTTTGTCTGTTTTCTAAAGTGTAACATGTAAGTTGTCTTCTTAGTATGATTGTCTTCTTAGTACAATTATGCTGTTAGGAATAACATACACTGTTCTTTTGTGCTGTGCTGCTCACTGAAATACTGTGTTACAGATGCACAGATTAGCTCTTCTGCACAAATCTACTATTAAGTTATCTGCTCAGACCTTCACTAGTCAAAATGTGTTAGAGTTGCCACTGATGATGCTTCACACTAACTAGTCTCCAGTGAAGCACCATTATTTTATTCTGTTTAAGAGGTTGATAGAAATACTTTTTCATAGCCTCACTGAAAACCTGATTTAATTTTCTCTGTATACTATTAAAGGTTATCTTGAAGGGAAGTAATTTCTCTCTCTCTGGAAATAGAAACGATGCAGCTGTACAGTCACAGTACAGCTGTTGAATTGCAGAATTCCCTCAGCAAAGATAATAGTCAAACCTGTGTAGCAGTCTGTAAAAGCCATTTTATAATCAAGGAAATAATTTCCTTGATTTCTGTGGAATTAGGGGACAGTTCTTGGCAGAATCAGCAGTATCATTAATAGGCAGATTGTTAATGATTAGCAGAGAGGAAGTATTGCTGGCCATGCTCCTTTCCTAATTTTGTATGAAAATGTTTTTTATTGTTCGTTTGTTTGTACTTCTACATAGATCAGCCTGCATTCCCTGAGTTGAATGAAATCTGCTCAACTTCTTGGTTTACATTTCTACTATTCAAAATTATTCTGTGCTGTAGCTCTGTAAAGCTCAGCAACCCTCCTTTTAAACTGAGCTAGGAATGTGATGTCAATACGATATTCCTCCTGCCTACAGAAAGGAAACCACAGAGCACCTCTTCACTAGCATTAACCCTAACAAAATACAAACAAATACACGGGGTTCAAAAATCATTCGGCTAACTCAGAGCAGTTATAAAATGAAACAGTTAATGAAGTTTTAAAAGTCTCGTATGCCTAACTATTTGAAACTGTATCCTGCTCATAGACTGATACTAGAGGAAGTTAAATAAAGTTAATTAGCAGGTATTTTGGCAATCTGCTCAGTTTAATTCTCTTGCTACATCCTGCTATGTCAGAGTACCCAGAGGGCAAAAATAAAAAAAAAAACTTTGGAAAACTCTGTCTTTGCCAAGTGGCTGCACATCATGAGCAATTGCTCTTACACCCTTGCTCTATGGGTTATTTTGTAAATTACCCGGGCAGATTTTGCTGTTTGAGGTGCAAGTGGACACTTAGCCACCCTGGTAAGGTTGGGGAAAAGAAGGAACATTTTTTCCTGATTCAATTACATAGGGATAACTGCAGACTTCAGGTGGTATTCTGTTACCTGACCCACCTCGGTCCCTTAAACTGATGAGGAAGAGGGGATTGCAATGACACAATACTCATCAGGAGATGGCCCAGATCCTTGGGCCAAGATCTGTGGTCCCAGGTAGAATAATGATGCAGAAATACTGGCTTAACAAATCACAGGGGGTGATTTCTCAGGGAAAATGGAGAAATTATAGTTTGTACACCTGTAAATCCCAAGTATGATCTTTTTAGAATCTGAAATCCATCTCTTGGGTACTGGTGGAAGCCTGGTGCTTCACTTCTGAATCAGAAGCTCACAGTAGCCTAAGCAAGAAGGTTCACTTGGTAAAAAGCCTGAAGCACCAGATACATTTGGTGCATATGGTTCATCCACATTTCAGTTTTGCAGAAACACCAGAAATAAATGGCATAGAGATGTGCTTTTTTCAAGCACCTACGTCTATGCAGTGGGAGAGCCTTCACCATGACCATATGAGTCTCACCAGATCCCTCTCTGCTTTTCCACTATAGCAGGTGAGGTGACATGAATCAGTCATTCTGTGTCAGCTGCATACAGCAGTTTCTGGACAAGTCCTTTGCTCACATGTTCTGTGTAAAGCCATGTCAGGCTTGCTGAAGCTCCCTCTTTAACCCTGCTAGATAAGGATTTGCTAGGGATAGGTGGGTAGGGCCATGATTGTACATCTCACCCAAAAGCCAAATGCAATTCACTATGGCTGATAGGATGTTTCCCACGGGATCATCTTTTCAGAGAACAGCAACCTTCCCTTCACACAGTGGTTGGTCCTTCTCCTAATCCAAATTGCTTCCACCTCTCACTTAACCCATGGCTGGCTATATTTGAGATGCACAGTGAAAACCAAGATATCCTGCAGAAAGCCAAGCCAGTGGAAAAATCCATGACTTCCAATGTAACTTAATGCCCTGACAATACAGCACCAAGTTCCAACTCTAGGATCCAATAGAGCAACAACTTTTTGCAGGATGAAACACCCAGCAGAGAGAACAGCACACCAAATCCAGCCTCCAACTCCTTCAGCCTGACTTTTTCACTAATACCAACATCTTGTGGATGACTGTGCACCTGGCAACTCCATGGGCTCTAGTGGAGCTGCATTCTTTTTTTCAAGGGGTATTCCCCTTCAACTGTACATTCCTTTATCTTTTTAGGAGGAAGCAGCTCCTGCACAGGGGGTAGAGGGCTTTGTTCCAACCAGAACTTAATAAATCTCACTAAAATCTTTCTTTGTCAATCTCTGTTAATGAATATTGGCATGCAGTGGCAATATAAAACAATGGAGGTAACGTGATAACAAAGGTAATGTAAAACATCTTCATATGTGTGTGTATATACATACATATTTATCCTTTTCTAATGCTTAAAAGTGTCACAGAGTTCTCATGCATTTAAGCACCTGCACAGTAGCCTCCACTGGGGGGGTTGCTGACTAACCCCAGGCTTGCTGAAGGCAGGAATATGGCAACTAGGACTGCTGAGGAAAAGGGATGTGTGGGAGAAAGTCACAAGGTGATCTTTTACAAAGAAGCAGACTTTTTTTATTATTATTATTTTTTCCCTGTGTCTCATAACAAATAAATACTTTAATCTTTTTAGCATTATCTTGGTAATGAGTGACCCATACTGCTCTTATTTTATATAATGTTGTTATCTCAAACCTCCATTACTTGCTCATGTGCATGTAAGTCTGCTGCAAAGTTTTTTAAGATCAGGCAAGAAGCCCTAGCATGGCTACTTGAGAAGATGAAATCAAGAGGTTAAGATTTAAACTTTTCTTTAGCAAGTAGAGGTACTGATCAGTCTCGTATTTGTTTCTGGAACTTAATTATTATACTAAATGCCTTTTGAGTGATGTACTGTATACAGAGGATAAGCCTTTCTTGGAGCCTGTGGTATGTTTTTTAAAAAACTAACTATTACGCAGTCCAGTCTTTGGATCTGCATAATGTCACCAGAAATATCTGCAGATCTTCAATTCCCTCTAATCTGATTACTTTCCTGACAGCTATAAAATGATGCCTCAAAATGCAACACTATGCACAAAATGGTTTCTTCTCGCCAAAAAGAAATCATCTGCTGGAGAAATTGTTTAGTGACATCAGCAGCAGTAAGCTAGGATTTGTGGTGGTGGTGTGCTGAAGGGGGAATAAAAGTCATTCACAGTTCTTGTTAAAGTTTCAAAGTGTCAAACCTCTACTGCAACCCTTCAGATATTAGTGGGTTTCTTTCTTAAAATTAGCAGCTGTTCATGTCACTTGACTGCAGCCTCTGCAGAGTTATTGTTCCCTCTGCAGCTGACTCAAAGCCAAGAATGCAGTGGAAAGGTATCCACACTTCCACTGTTTTCATAGAATTGTATCATAGAATTATCAAATGGTTTGGGTTGGAAGGGACCTTAAAGATCACCTAGATCCAGCCCCCTGACATGAGCAGAGACACCTTCCACTGGACGGGGTTGCTCAAAGCCCCATCCAGCCTGGCCTTCAACACTTCCAGGGATAGGGTATCCACATCTTCTCTGGGCAATCTGTTATAGGGTCTCACCATCCTCACAGTAAAGACTTCCTTTCTTGTATCTAAATCTACCCTCTTTCAGTTTAAAACCACAACCCCATTTTAACAATTTTTAGATCAGCTTCATGGGTTTAGGTGCTAGACTGGCAAGATTTTGTTCTTTGTAGAAAATTTGGGCTTGCAATATTTTAATAATTACAGAGTAGCTGCAAATGCACTGGCGTAGCCTGTTATCCTTTTACCAGTGTAGGCTTATATTTTCACACATGGTTTGGAATGGCCATCGGTGACTTCAGCCAGTTGCAAGAATTGGTAATTCTATAATGAGGAAGAAAAACTTGCATACATGCTGCCTGCTGGCAAGATAAAGTTTGTATAGATACATGCAATAGATACTTTAAAGTTCTCAACCTTTCTATTATGTAGTGTTATCTAACATGACTTGAGTTATGTTTGTGTTTTCTGACAGTCCCTCCTTCTTGTCTACTTCAGTCATATGTGGTGGGCTGACCCTGGCTGGAAACCAAGTGTACACCAAAACTTCTCTATCAATCCCCTCTTCAGCTGGGCAGGAGAGAGAAAATATAATGAAGGGCTCATGGGTTGAGACAAGGACAGGGAGGTCACTCAGCAACTGCCATCACAGGTAAAACAGGCTCAGATGGGAAAAATTAATTTAATTCACTACGATTTCTTTGGTTAGCTTTTAAAATCTATTAATCAATAAGGACATGCTTTTCTAGTCAGATGTAAAGGCTAAAACTTGAGAATGTAAGAAGAAGATACAACAGTGAAGAAGAAAGATAAACATGCTTCAGTTCTGCTGGTTTTGATTAAAGTTATGTTCTATGCAATTAGCATAAATATATTGGTGGAAGAAAATGTTGGTTTATTTGAGATGCAATTATAGAATATACCAGGCCTGAATATTGGATTAGATTCAACCTACAAATCCTGTTCTGTATATTCACACAGTTCAAGTGTAGACAGGTCTTTCTTCTAAATTCAGAATCTGCCAGGCACAGATGATTAACATGTAATAGTACAGTATTTGTTACGAAATGTGAATGTGCTACTCTGAGGTAACATCACTTGACCTGTATGTATTTGGTAGCTGTTCTCTGATTTTTGACACAAGTGAAAATTCATCCTGTGAGTAAAAAGGCCTCTGCTACTTCATCTGCCTAATCGAATGAGTCATATTTGTCTGGTTTTGTATTGGGTTATATTTAAGGTCCCAAAAGTGTTGTGAATTTTGTGCCATAGACTGATTGCATCATTAATATAGTTCAAACTGTAACTGTCATAAAACCAATTTGTAGCCACTATCTCTAATGCGCAGGACTGCGCTTACAGCAATCTAGTCTCCTATTTCAGCAGTACAAACAGTCACATGGAATAAGAATTTTTTTTCTTCATAGTCAAACATTACGGAAAACTGCACTTCAAATTTAGAAAATCTGAGAGCCTATCAACATAGGGGTTATCTACTTAAAGTTTCATTCTGTACAGGGGATAAAAATTTTAATCTAAATTTAAAACAGGTTACAGGGCAAGATGTATCCCTGGCCCAGTCTGTGAGGCTGCACAGCAATGGCCACACCATGCATGCTAACAACCAACCTAAATTTTCACATCTTGACTACACAAACCCCTGGGTGGATGGCATTCACGTAGCTGATGCTGGAATCTCTCTGGTTACCTTACTCCTTATCTTGTTGACAGCTCCTTCTGACACAAACTCTGATCTATGTGACTGCCAAATCCCAAGAACACATTGTTATGAGGACAGAATCAAACCTTTAAGGGACACTCTTGCAGAAACATTGTTTGCTTAAATGTAAATGCTGTACAGCTGCTGTGCTGCTTAACTCTTAACGAAGTAAAACCAAGTATGAAAACAAATCATGTGTGCAACATCAAACTTAAAAAATCTCCATTAGAAGAATGGGAAGAATAATTCTAAGATCATCCTTTTCTTCCCAGTGATATGTAAACTAATAATGTTACTGCAATACCAAAGTGTAAATGGAAAAGCCTGCAACTTGGACCCCTAGGCCTATCTACAAGCTTTATTATGTTTTTTCCGCACTTTTAGAAAAGCAAGACATTCAGGCTACAACTCCCCATCCCTTGGATTTGTAACAGCTTATACTTTTTTCAGAGAGATTCACCTAGATGAGTCACGCTCTCTGAACCCTCTCTGAAACTGAAATAAAGAAAACATGGAGCTTTCTCACTAACATTAACAGAAAAAGCTGGAAAAAACTCACTAGAGTAATCTCCGATCATGTCTGCCCTTTGTGGTTGGGCTACTTTGGGGCTGGGGCAGGGGACACACAGAGCAGTAGCGATGTCAGAATTATGCAGGAAGCTGGTACCTGTGGCCATGAGAGGCTCTTGGAGCTGTCACTGTCATTCTTGCAATTTTGGCAGAAGGTCATATCAATCTTGACTGCTTTTCTTTTGGGCATACAGTGTACTAGTTACATAGCATGACAGTTTATATAATCACACTATATTTGTTCATTGAAGCATAGTCTCACTAAGTGAGACGATTAAATGCTGTGGGCTAAACTGAATTCTTTTATGATTCTGCTCTACAAGATACGCCAAGGAGATCTGTACTTTCTACATTCAAAATATGACACTTGATTATTTATTAGGTAGTTTGAAGCCAAGCTGTAGACATTTCAGACTGGGTTTCTAAATTAATAGAAACTTCTGTCTTTAATTTCTGTCCATATGCTCTTTGTGAATGTGAGATCGCATGAGAGTTGTGAAACACCCTAGTGTTACATTTGAGAAGATACAAAATTCTGCTTTTAGAACAGCATTTCTGCAGTATGGGGTAAATATGATAAATAAGACATAAAAATGAAATACCTGCACATTGATCAGAAATGGGATATAATAGCTAAAATACTGAACAGCTGTCTATTGGCAGAACACTGCCCAGCCCATGCGCTGAATGCGTCAGAGCTCCTGCTGAAGAGTATCAATTGATTATGCAGTTAAATGGTGTATCTCTTTGCATTTCTTAACTTCATAAACCTTAACTTAATAGCCTTCCTCTCTTTGGTTAGTTGCTTTTGTAAATGTTTAGTATTCAAGGAATACTGAAGTTCTTGTAATGTCTTGTAACAACAATAAAGACAGAGTTCACATTTCCTTACTCAGCAGTTATAAAATAATAGTTTCTTTCAAATCATGTAATAATGCTTCTAAAGGAAGAAGTAGAAGGTAGAAGAAGATTCATACATGTGTGGTGGTTTGACCTTGGTTGGATGCCAGGTGCCTACCAAGCTGCTCTATCACTCCTGCGCCGTGTCCCACCCCCACCCCCGCCCGCCG
>WTSP01025381.1:24965-39473 GCA_025331215.1 Actenoides lindsayi | reverse complement strand
TATAAATATGTATATATACACTTTTTAAATCCGTAATAATAAAGAGTGAGGTAATATTAAAATACAATCATTGAATTAAACTACTACTTGTCATATACTTTGATAGCACATTTGAGTTTCTTTGACGTCTATAGAGCTGATGTGGGTCTCCTGTCAGTGAGGAATCTTTAAAGGAAGCAGCAAATATTCTTCATGACTTGAACCTTACACCCCTAAAAAGTTCACTAAGAGCCAGTTTCTATCCACCTGCTTGAATGTTGCTACTGCATCTTTCAATTTCAATGTTTCTTTGTGGTCCTAGGCTGAAGATTAATTTTTTTTTTATTATTTTTTACTCTCAACTGTAAGCAAATGTGAGCATCTTTACTTGCAGCAGACCTGTGTGGTTGTGGTCTTGTCTCTCCCCACTTCCCCCCCTTCTTTCACCTATTGGTATATAGGAGACAAATGATTGCAGGGGCAAAGGTGTCTTCAACTCCCTGAGTTTGTGTAAGGAACTGTAGAGACTCTGTAGGGTATTAGGTTGTGGAATAACCACTGTAACATCAAAAAAAATTGAAAGCAGGAGGAATCCAGTTTGTGATCCCCTCTTGCTTTAAGATGTATGCTGGATTTAGGATTACAGATGTTATATCTTGGATTCATTCTGTACACTAAAGAAACATATGCTTTAGGTTTGAATGAAAGAAATAATCTTCGTAAGTATTGCTGGGAAGAAAATGCAAATGGTGCTTAGCTGTGCAGCAATTGCCTGTGTTTGAAAGGGGCAGGCTGATGGTATACACTGATAGCAGTATATAGATACTTACACTGGCACCTTCCAAACAGGGACTTGGAGGATGGAGTGATGCATGGTAATAACTTTGACTTTTCCTTTGATGTCAAGTTAGGTAACGCCAAAAAATAAGCAAAGAGTATTTTGAAGTCTGGAAGCAAATGTTTAACAGCTGTAGCTGCTTTCCTGGTGCCCCTTTCTAGTGGTTGAACTCAGCCAGCAACTACACATCCACCATCTGTTTCCTCACTTGTGTGGGGCCCTCCTTTTGCCCTAAGCAGGATTTGGGAAAGAACAAAGTGAAAAAGTGAGGAAAAACTCATGGGTCAAGATAAAGACAATTCACTAAGTGAGGTAAAAAGGAAAAAAAAAAAAAAAGGAAAATAGGAGAAAAAAGAATTATCTGATGCAAAGGCAATCATTTGGCACCTCCAACAAAGCAGCCTGAAGCCCAGCCAGTATGAGCAGCATCCACCTTGGAAAGACTCTCTCCTGGTTTTTACTGCTGACCGTGATGTTAGGTGTCATGGTATATCACTTTGGTCAATTCATTTAGTTGTCCATGCTATCCCCTCTCTTTATCCTCTTGCCTAGCTCTAGCCAACTTGCTGGGAGGGCAGAGTGAGAAACACAGAAGGCTTTAGTTTCGGGTTGGTTTTGGGTCTAACTGATGCTGTGTGAGTACAATTCAGCAATAGCTACAAAATTAGCGTGGTACCAACACTGTTTCAATCACAAATCTAAACACCATGCTGCTGTGATGAAAAGTAACTCCATCCCAGCTAGACTCAGTACTCCACGTTGCCAATTCATAGTTTGCATGGTTTCCATCAAAGCTAAATAAAATTTCTGTATCTCTGAAGTACTTTGTCTTGCCAGAGTTCTGCCTCTTCCTTGCTTCTTCCATATTTGCTTCCACTACTATCCTGCTGTGAAACTTGCTGTGAGAGACAAAGCCTTCATGTAACATGCCTTCGTTCTATGTGTAAGAGCACTGTGCAAACTTTGTTTTGCTGCTCTTATTATACATTGGCTCATAAATGGTTGAAGTCCCAGGTAGCTGCTTCTCCCAGACTCCAGTTTAGTTTCTAATTTAGAAGCATTACGTGATGAATTAGCACTGAATTACTCCCCTACATGTATTCCTCTCTTAAAGGGACAATTACCCACTTCATTAGTGTTGGCTGGGTTGAGTACTTTCTTTGTCTTCTGTCCCACTCAGTTTGCATTACTCTTTTTTTTTTTCCTTTTCATTACATCTTCTCTGTCTTTTTGACCGAAACAAATGGAGTCAAGGCAGATAGACGTGTATTTAAGTACATACAAAATGAAATAAGCTAAAACTTGTCTTTTATGAACTTAATGATAGTTTACTCTTGTAAAATTATTATTGTCTTTTCCCTAACGCAAAGTAATCATTCTGGCTTGGCAAACAGAGAAAACAAAGGGTGACTCAGACATTTTAGAGTCCCAATGAGCCAAACTATCTAAGAAACACTATGAAATATATTTTCTTTCTGTATGGAAATCTGCTGAATTCTCAAAATTATTGAATTGAGAATGGATGACTTAACTCTTTCATCAGGTTTTGAAGTTAGACTGTAGGAGAAGGGATTCGTAAAGATTTTAGTGAGTTTTATTTTAACCTTTTTTTTGCAAAGATGTGTCAGCACACAGCATGACTATCAGATGTTCACACTTATTACTGCACATCAGGGTATAGGATGAGGACGTGGGGTTTTTGGTGTACTTGGCAGGTTCTTGCTTTATATAAACAGTATGAAAAAGAGAAGATTCTCCTAAGAAGCAATGTAATACTTTTAGACTCTCTGATATAATGGTGGCAAAGGGATATGGCTTTGCTTGCCCCCCCCCCCCCCCCCCCAACATATCTCTCTTTGTCTAGCTATCAGTCTGTATCAGTTCAGTAACAGATCGTGGCTATCTCTTCTTGGCTCCAGTTGGAGATGGAATGTGGGGTTGATGGTTCCGTGGGGCGGGGGCTTTTTACCTAGATATAATAGCATATGCTTTAAAAAAAAGAAACTTGTCTGGTAATGGAAGTATTTAAATGCACAGAAAATCTAATGGAACGAATATGAGGTGGAGTAATTGGAAATTGGAAAGTAAAGGCGACAGAATAGTTTTGACCAGGAAAACAGGGAAGGTCTATGTGGCATAAGTGATGGAAACACTAATGGACTCTCAGTCTTGACAGAGACTATGTGTTCCGAGAGCAGAATAAAGGTACTTTCTATTGAATCAGTGTTCAGTTTCACAGGAGAAACCCTTATGGTCCCATGGGTACCGAAGAGTTTATTTTACATGGCTTGTGGCAGCCCCAGCAAACATACAGGCTGTGTGATTTTCTTACTTAATCCAATTCCAGTGCCAATACGAGCGATTAAAAAGAATTGTGAAAAACAGGTGCTGTTATCGTGGCGTGTTCTTGAAGTGTATTGCTCAATTAATTATTTGATAACAACAGTCACCCTCTGTGGAAGCATGATCTGTTTCCAGTGCATTGAAACCAAAATTCACGTGTTGTTCATAATGTAATTTTCCTTGCTGCTTGCTGAAAATCAAGGGAAAAAAACTCCACAAAACCCTCAACAAAAAGCCATCGAACAAAACTAACAAAAACCAAGACTTCTGATTTTTCCTTCAGCTTTTATTGTCGTTAGTTCCTCTCATTCTGGTTTTCCAATTTTTTTCTTCAAGTTTAAAAAATAAAAAGAGCTGCAGATCAAGAAGCACAACCATCACCTCCATTAACGAACAGGAATTCATCAGTGCTCTTCTGAGAATTTCCAATCTTCCATATGTATCACTGCACTTTCTAGAACAGAACTGTTGTGGTAGATTTTAGTGACTGAGAAAGAGGAATTTGAAGTATGGCCTACCACTACTGCAGCATTGAACTCGCTTTTCTTTGAGGAGCTGCTGAAAAAGCTGATGTGACTGATATGGGTGAGGAGGACTCCTACTGGGATTTCACATTGCTTCGTCCTTATCACTGAGATCTTGGTATCTTGCAGGACTTCCATAGTATGGCATCAGTAAGGTTTGACATGGGATTTGTATTTTATTTCTTAAGGAGTTTTTAAACTTTGGGTTTGCTGTATTTGTTTTTCTTACTTTTTGGGGTTCGTTTTCTTTTTTTGTGGGTATGACCAGAGGAGTGGACATTGCATTTTGGAAAGGCAGGCATTGATGTCTTTGAAATACCATCCTTTAAATCCTTTAATCGTTCTTTAAACGTCGCTGTTACTGATTCTACAAGGCATCCAAGAAAGAGAAGAACAAATATCTTGGAGAAAGTGTCTTACAGGAAACGTTGTGCCTGGCAGATAACTCATCATGGTAAAGCTAAATTTGAGTGCACTGTCCAAAAATGGGTCTGAACAATGAGCATCAAAGCTCATTTCTGAGGGATGGAAGGACTGGTACTTGGAATAAATTATATAAGTTGCCTAAAGAACTCATTTCTTCCTAGTACACTTCATTTTTTTTGGTTTTTCTTTGAAAGAGAGGCAACAACTAAGTAATGGGCTTTGCCACTCAAAGCATGTGCATTTTGTCCTTTTATAAATTGCCCAATTAGAGAAAATTTGACTCAAACCCTAAGATGCTTGAAACTTTCAGATGTGACAGTAAGCTGAACTCACAAAAGAGAAGTTGGCTGGGAGAGAGGAGCTGAGCATGTGGAGTGCATGACTGTTTTGTTTGGCAGTCATTTCAGTGATGCCAGAGACATCCTAACCCCGTTTACGGCTGTAACTATTCTGCAATAACTGTTTTGTTGGGGTTTTTTTTTGTCTTTTTTTGTTTTTTGGGGACTTTTGTGGTAGATTACAGAGAAAGTATGTACAACTGTAATTTTATAATAATAAATGTGTGTTTTTTGTGGTTTTGGTGTGGTTTTTTTTTTTTTGGTTTGTTTTTTTAGGGTTTTTTTTTTTTGGTAATTTTGTGCCTTTTGATTTGTTTTACTCTCAATCTGATTTACAGCTCTCAGGCTGATCCTTAGAATACGACAGTTATAACATCAAGCATTCAGAAATTATGAAATACTTGAACTTTGAGCCTGATCCCTGAACTGATCCTTTTGCTGCTATGTTACAGGCTGTAACTGCACGCCCCTACCTTTACCTACGAAGTGAAAGGGATTTTCTGCAAGCTGCAGATGAACCATGCTTGGCTTTTGAAGCACTTTTCAGAGTATAGACCGAGGTACTGAATAAGACACAGAATCACAGGAAGGAAAAGGAGGGACTTAGGGCAAAGGTAGCTGTACTTCAGGTCGGGTACTGAAATGTCATCTCTTGTTTCCGTGTTTAGTTCTTAGGAAGCGCTCCACTTTTTGAGTATTCAAGCTTTCTAAACTTGAAGGAAATCGTAATCGTCTGAGCGTAACTTGAAGAAGTTAATGGAAGTAAATTTTCTGCAGAAAAGCAACTTGTAAATGTTCTGGGAAATAGAAGTGATGGGTGAGTACTGTAGCATTGTCGTGCCTAACAGAACGTACGCTTGGTTCTCATACCTGGAAACTGTTACACTGGAAGCCTGACTTCAATCTCAGTCAGAGGTTTTTCAAAGGGAGGTCCCAAAGGGGCTTTGTGTCTGGGGTGGTTTGACCTTGGCTGGGTGCCAGGTGCCCACCAAGCTGTTCTGTCACTTCTCTCCTCCTCCTCTCAGCTGGACCAGGGGGAAGGAAATAAGATTAAACTGCTGGGCTAAGACAAAAATAGTTTAATGAAGAAGCAAAGCAATGCTGTGCACAGAAGCAAAAGAAAACAAAGATTTAATGTCTACTTTCCATCAGCAGGTGATGTCTGGCCCTTTTTGGGAAGCAGGGCTCCAAATGCATAGCCATTGCTCCAGAGGACGAGCTGATGCCACCCCCTCCTCCTCCTTTTCCTAGCTTTTATAGTTCAGCTGATGTCACATGGTATGGAACATCCCTTTGGTCAGTTTGGGTCAGCTGTCCCAATCCTGTACCCTCCCAAGATCCTGTCCACCCCCTCCCACTGCAGGGGGAATGTTGGAAAACAGCCTTGGTGCTGTGCGAGCCCTGCCCAGCAGCAGTCACAACACGGGTGTGTTACCAGCACCTTTCCAGCTCTCAGTGCAAAGCACAGCACTGGGAGGGCTGCTATGGGGAAAATCAACTCCAGCCAGTCAGACCTAATACATGTTACAGGGAAGGTGAATAACTGCAGTCTTACACAATTTTTCCACTATTTCTCTCTTTTCCTTCTTCTTCCTATTTCTTCAGAATTGGTCTTTTTTTCCTCTCCATCCTATGCTGTCACCTGCATTTCATCACTGTTGCTGCTGAAAATATAGATGAGAATAACTATTTTCAAATCTCCTTCATATTTAGATATTACAACAAAAATATAATGAACCTGCAGTGAGTGGTTTGCAACAGCAGAACTCTGTTTTCCATGTTATAAGATGTACTCAAAAGTGTCAAAACTTTTCAAGCATAATCAAGAAGAAAATAAGGAAAAACTTATGGAAAAAAAATTATACTGTACTAACATTTTGAGAGATGTTTTTCATCCTTAAATCACTAATATTTTTTTTGCCAAATTTGGTATTAAAATATTGCATTATCTCCTGGCCAGTTAATTGCATATCTGCAATAAATAGAAGAAACTGGAAATCAAATGCAGTATGAATTGCTAAGATAAAGTTAGTAAAAAACATGCAAAAATGTACATAAAATAAACTGCTCTCTGTGATAACAAGACCCTGATTTTTTCCTGTTCAAATTCAGAAACAACTGCTAGCATTGCTCTCGGGATTGAATTGTTAGCTGGATTCTGAAAAATTGTAAAACATTTTTTGAAAAATTGCCCTATCCTAGAAGTTCAGCAGTGTCTCCTTTATCTGTTCTTGTTAAGTTTTCAAGCCATTTCTTACCATCAGTTTTAATCCTCTACCATTCTGATGAGACAGCAGTAACTGTTGTAATCTTTACATAGATCAAAACTAAAAAGCTCATGACAGACAATCTGATAAAATCATGAACATTTATCATCAGTTTGTAGGCAAAATTCCTCTTATTTCTACATTGTCATAGTTGCTATAAATGAAGCAGACTAATGCAATGCAAAGACAAAGGAAAAAGGTGTAGAGTTGCATGAATATTCAATTACTTTCAATTGTTCAAAATCAATAAATAGCAACCTAGCTTTGGACAAATTTATGCCATAGCTGCCAAAGATCATGGAACACGTATTAGACTGTATGTTAATGGATTGGCAATGCACAGCAGGTTTCTGTGGTTTACACCATTTATATTTGAGTCCATGCCATCTGTGTGACACTGACAAATGTCCTCGGAGATGCCAGTTTTTCCTGACACTGCAGTGACATGTCAAGGATAGAGCATGAGCATCAGTTCAAGACTGGAAAATTCAGGAGGAAGAGAGTTTAATAATATCTGTACATGCTGCTGTTTTTCTATGTTTTACTCAGAAAGGACAGTACCATCACCAACATTAAGTTCAGGTGGACCTTTCAGGATAGTTAAGTGTGTAATAGCATTTTAAGGTTACACAGAACTGATGTTTCATTCGTTATCGTATGCCAGCAAATATCATAAAACTGTTTAAACCTTTGGAGAAAGGGTTCACTGGGTGTTGGTTGGAAGACCAGCTCCAGGAAAGGTGTGCTGGTATTAGATGGCACAGAGATGGTTATTTAGGGCAGTGTAGAGAGTAGTAAGAGAATTCAGAGACCTGATACTCCAGCAGTGTTAACAGCATTGCAAACTTACCCTTTTAATGTCATCCGCATTGCAGATGTTTTAACATTGCAGTACTGATGCAGTGAAAGAATATTGCCAATCATTTTTAACCTTGAAACAGATCCATGAAACAAATGTACTTCCTTGACAGACCACAGGGACTTGTGAGGTTTCCACTTGTGTTTCTCTTCCTTTCTGGTCAAAATGGGCTTTCTCAACCTTTCACAGGAATTACCCAAACCCCTTAGAGTTACATCTACTAATGCAACTCAGATGCCTAGGAAAAAATTTACAGTCTCCCTAAGGTGGAACTCTGACACAAAAAAATTGCTAAAGATTATTGTAGCAAAATGGTATTGTCTTCACAATTCATGCCTAAATCAGCTGTTGCAGAAAAGACCAATATGTCTTTGGCCTCTTCTGTCCAGAGCATCCTCTTTTTCGCTATGGTTCTCTTAGTTTCCTGCTCTGGGAAATGACTGACATTAAGGATAATAAATGTACTGACTCACACTTCTGTTAGCGATTAAGTCATATTAAAGATTCTCCCTCTGTGTGGGCAGAGGAAGCTGGGCCTCATTAATGGTTCAGAAGGATAGATCAACGTACTAATTAATGTACTAGAAAATGATACCCAGGATCTCTGGATTGGATTTCTGACTGTGTTCTAGCTGCAATACCTCATATGACAGTTCTTCTAGGTTTAGTCAGAATTTGTTCCATTAGAAGACTGTTCATATTCACAAATTTGAATAGCATTTTCCATTGTTAAGTATCAACATTAATAGCCTATATTCCTCCTGAGAAAAACAACTTCTCTCTGTTCTTCACTATGTATCATTGGCATGGCTCTAGTTGCCTCAGTGCGAAATGGAAAGTGAAACCCAGACAGAATTATTCCCCATATTCTTTTAGTAATGTAGCAAAAATACTGAAAAATTCAAGTATTCAGTTTATAGTGACTGTTCAGGAAAGGCTCATCATCATCTTTTGTGGCCCTCTAAATCTTGGTAAGTAAATAGGGTAGGTAATTTTGTAGCTCGTGACTCTGTAGCTGAACAAAACCTATTTTTGTTTTTATATGCTAGTTTTCAAAACCTTAAAATCTTATATGCACAAAGATGCTATTTTTTAGCTGTGAAATTTCCTCACAGATGATAAATATTGTGCGTACTGAGATTGGGTTTGGATTTTGGATTTGGAGAAGGAGTGTTTATACAGGGAGCAAGGACACAAAAAGTTATGTGGCTGTTAAAAACGGAGCCTGGTGCACATAAACTACTATGTCAGGTGATTATCAGTGTTGTAATAAAACCTTCATCAAGATGGGCTATCCCACTTATTTGTAAATTTTACAATACAATTTGCATTGTATTGTAAAAATGTTTGCATCTTCCACTGAAATACTTGGAGGTGGGTAACAGAAAATAGAGTAAAACAGAGGCGATGGTAGGTGATCCAGCATAGTCCCAAGTGCCAAGTTCATTTTCTGGTATTTATTGTACTTTTGAGGAGTCAAATTACAGCTGTCGGCTAAAAGGAACAACAAAGTATTAGGGGCTAGCTAGAAACTTTGCTGTATTTATCCATTCTTTCATTCAGCCTAAGTCACTACCACTAACTTTGCTCCCTCTCCCCTAAACTTTCTATTTCCATTTTATATTAAATATTATTTTAATGCACAGGGTTTAACTGTTTGGCTAGATAATGAATGATTGGGTTCCACAGAAGATAGCAAATACAATTGCCTTCCACTTGTTTTTGTTTGCTTACTTCTATTATCCATTTCTTGCCTTTCTATTATGTATTTAGATCACAAGTTGTTTTAGGCATAGGGATTATATTTTTCCATGCATTCATTTGGTTCATTTTCAGTTTAAATGTATTTTAATTGGTAATCCCAAGACAAGAATTTTTATCAGTTTTATCTGTAGTTTTAACTTGTTTGTAAAATACTTAGTTTAATGTTTTGTAAGACTTTTCCCCCATATATTTTACCTTAGAGAGTAACTGCTCAAACTGCTGCTTAGGCTTTGAAACCACTGACAATGTGTTATGCCTTTTCAGATGTTGCTAAAATTCAATCTCATGTTTAATGATTCTCATTAGAAAATATATAATTTCTTAGATCTATTAATTTAAATGTACTTTGGCAAGAGCTACTTATGACACATTAATATTTTGTTTTCATATTTCTTATCTCTGAGTGATTGTGACTACCAGCAAGTATTTTGGAACGCATATAATTAATGAGTATGCTTGGTTA
Organism: Actenoides lindsayi; assembly: GCA_025331215.1. Classification (NCBI taxonomy): domain Eukaryota; kingdom Metazoa; phylum Chordata; class Aves; order Coraciiformes; family Alcedinidae; genus Actenoides; species Actenoides lindsayi. The sequence goes on along the minus strand of WTSP01025381.1, from coordinate 29,672 downwards.
ATGAAAAAACATTAGAGTAAGAATTAAATGTCCTCTGCTGAGTAACAGTCTTTTATCCAAGGAAAGGACAGTGGATGGGCCTGGATGACATTCACCTTAATATCATTTAATGCCTTTCATTTGGAAGGGATTTTGCTTTTCTTGTTTGAGGCAGAAGGGGCAGAGAATTTTGTGTTGTGGGGTATCACTCAGGGTCCTTTGTTTACCTACTATCCATTGCAGCCAGTGCTTTCTCTCCATCCTTCTACTTCAACATATTAGAGTATTGCAAGAAAGAAAGGTCCTTGGTGTAGAAAATAGACAGTAAGAAACTAGTGTAAATTGTCAATCCATTTCAGATGTAAAGCACTACGTGTCATACCTTACTATTTCCTGTGTTGGACCAAGAGCCTCAGAAGATACATACTCATCCCTCTGTTCAGCAAGAACAGCTCGAGATCTCATGTTGTTTTTCTGGGGCCTGACTGGTGGTGTCTCATGGCATTGGGCTGTTAAAACATTTTTTACATTTTAACATTGCTGTTAAAAACAAATGTACTGTTTCAACTCCTTCCACACCAAGACAAAAAATACTGCATGTGTAAACAAGACCAAGAAACTATTTGCATTGCTTGGGATGTTCACCTACAAATAAGCCCGGTGAATAGATGGGCACACACGCTGCCAAGCAGCAGTTGCAAGGCACTGACAGAAAGGTGGGACCTGTGGCATGTGGTGGAATAATATTATTTCTTTTAATGTTGCAGAAGAACCTATCATAGTGAAAGGGATATATTTAATCGTGAGTGAGCTTCCAGAGGAAGAAGAATTTTGGCCAGTATGTGATATTTCTGCTGGCACAGATAGTCTTTAAGGTTGTCTGTGATTGTTTGTGTACTAGTTGCAGTTACAGGCAACAGCACAAAAGTGTAGATGATTGAGACAGGGTGAACATTCTTGAACTCTGCCTCTTCCATGCTCTATTATATGCATATGTTAGATTGGTTTTAGTTTGATTAATGAGGTCACGTTTTGAATTTCCAGTATTTCACTGCTATCTAGTCTACCAAGAGCAGAGAAGGCTGAAGTCATTATCGCACATCCAAGAGGAATTCTTAATTTATCAGAGCAGATTATGACTTTCAATGTAGTCACCACATGCTTCAAATCAATGTGTTGGAAAAGCTTCCTAAAGTGAAAGTGACAGAGAACTAATTTGTTTCCAAATCTCGGCTAGTAAGTTTGGCTAGAGCTTTGATAACCTGCCTCAGCAGGATGTCACCAAATGCAATAATAGTAATATGTTCATTATAGAAATAAAAAGAAAAAAAGAATTATGCACATTCACCTAATTAGTTGGTTATTAAACCTAATACATTTTTTCCTGTTGATCTTTGAAGACTAAACCCAGGTGTTATGCATCAGACAGTATACAATTTATGTAGCATAAATGTCTTTTTAAAAAATGAAACTTGTGATAGATCTTGTCTGTCATGTCTTTTTTTACCTTTCCCCCCACTCTTCTATGAGCAATATTGGAAGTTTAAGAAAGAATTTCTATTACATTTCTCAACGACTGCTTTCCACCAGGAGACTGGAGTTCTTCACGTAATAAGCATTCAGGAATGCAGTTTATTGTATTTTCCAGTTCATAAAGTGTAAAGAATGGAGCAAGCACTTCTATTATTGATGGCAGCTTCATCCTATCAATATTTCCATCTTCAAAGATGTGCTAGCCACACATTCGGTCAAAGATGTTACCTTTTCACTTTTTGGTGAAATGCATCTTTGCTCTATCCCCATTGCATAGCTTTCAAAATTAAGTGAGGAAACAATTTTTTTAAACCTTTTTTTATTTCATTATCTGCTTTGTTCACATAAAGTACTCAGCCATATGTGCCATGTTCTAAACACCGTGTAGGGATTTCTACCTCAAATTGGATGTTTCAGATGATATATGTGATATCTAGCATTTGTCTTGGTTAATTTTTCTATGTTTATGAAGAGTGATGCATGTTCCCTACCCACATGGATTTGCTCAAGTTTCTTATTACCCGTTAGACAGAGTGTGCCATGGTGCCTTCCTCCTGATTTGAGGCATCAACCAATACTTGGGTGTTATGCGATGCATGATGCTTACTCTTCAACACTGACCATGTCCCTGAGGGACAGTCTGCTTACAGAGAGCCATCTGATTTACAGAGGATTCTGTCTGTAAGCTCATTTCTGTACAGAATATTACAGTTTTTCAAGATCTTGGGGACAAATATCGCTAGGCTGAAGGGAACCAGTGGGGAATGGAGAAACAGTTTAATAAAACAAAACAAAACAAAAGACGAGCATGGGTTGTTTCATGGGTTTAATTTTGCCCTAGATACATTTCGTGCAGGGTTTTGATTTGTGAAATTTGGGTGATAGTAACTGTGGATTTCAGATGTGTGACCAAACTTTTTCAAAGCTTCATAGACTGTTAGATCTGACAGTTTTGCTTCAGTAAGATCCAGGTTTTCTGCAGCAACTGTCAACAGATAAGCTGTGTGGATTTAAGCAAGGAATTTTGTCTGTCTTTGCATCCATTTGTCTCTTAACTTGGCTTGTTCACCTAGGCTAGCTTTTCTTCAGCACAATGGCCCTTATTGTGTTTTTTGACTGTGCTATTATGACAGGCAAATATAATCTTGGCAGGATCTTGCAAGCAATGTTGTCATAACATTATATTAATTAAAAATATAATAAACAATATACATCTGAAGGCAAAACATTAACTTAAATAAGGATTACTTTGTTTTTATAAATGGTTGTGGAACATAGAGATGTTAAAGCAAAATACATTACTTTCTGTTTCTAAGCATCAGAGACCTACACCAAAGCTTCCACTTTCAGGGACATACAGAGGCAAAGACAAAGTAAGAACATGGAAGAGCAATTCCAGATTATGGACTCTCATAATACAAATAAATAAGAAGCTTAAGTGTCAGCTAAATACAGTCATTTTCCCATTTTGGTTTTGAACGAAACATCATCTCTCCTCCCTTTACAAAATATCCTGCATTTGGAATTCACATCATTCCACTGTTCAAAAAGGAGAAAAACCCAGGGGGGAAGCAAGAGCAATGCACTGTAAAGCTTTTGGAAAGAGCCTGCTGCATTGGAAGATGATATTGTAGGCTTACTGGTTCATGAAATGCCTTATCTCCTATGTAATTTTCACTAGTTACTGAGCAGCTTGTGAAGCATGTGGCTTTGTTCTATTTTTTCAAAGATTCTTTCAGCTTTTAATGTTAGTCGAAACCAGTAATGATACTGACATTTTCCCTGCAAGCCTCACATTTAACTATGACTCTCTCCTGATGTCTGTGGTGCGAACTGGTGTGACTGAAATGTAGCCTGTTCTGTTACCCTCTGAGTATAGGAGTATGTATAAAGGAGGCAGGGTTTTATTGAGGCAACCCAGCATACAGGGTTTTTTTTTAGGTGAGCAATGTTGTGCTCTTCCAGTTACATTAAATCGCACTCGAGCTCAGTTATTAGAATGCAAATACAAACATTTGTTCACAACATCCCAAACCAGCACTGTTACAAATCACTAAAAGAGATGTACATGCAGAAGTCAAAGAAAACTTTGCCTAGTGTTCTTAAGGCAAGGTTATTAAGAAGTCTTTCTCCCTTATTCATGTAATACTATGTCTGTTTTGAGAAGTTATCATTTGGGGCTGGGGTCTTCCCTTGTTGTCTTGGATATTGTGTCTGTTCAGTAGCCTGCACCTGAAATCTTGCCCAATACAGCTTCTTTTGGCTTCCACAAGGGAAACACCTCGACAGCACATCTTCAGGTATGATTACATCTCTGCTTGCTCTCTTCCTACCTTTTGCTGGAGTGTTAGCTCACTTCTCTTTCAATCCTTCAAGAGCTACTCTTTTCCTCTAAAACTCATATTAATCCATGATTCTGCAAGAGATAATCAGTCCATGCTTCTTAATGAAAACCAGATTTTTTGCCTCTCCTTCAATATGTGCATACTGCTTGGTTAGCCAAGGGGCTGCTGCCTATATATAACTAGCAGAACATTCCTTCAGCAAGTAAAATTCTTTCCTCTTCTATTTAATGACTGATTGCCCTGTGTCAGTGCAGGATGTAGCTTTCACTGCACTTTATATTCTATATCAATCTGTACATTAAAAACATGATTGAGATACTTAGGTGCTTGCCTGCATCTCATTATTGGCTGAGTACTGCTTGGACTGACAATGGATTTTGGTGACTGATCTCCAACCTCTTACTCCAAAGCGTTCAATTAATGCTCTTAGGACAGCAAAGCTATAAATGTAATTAAAAAACATAAGAACATGACTGTGTTAAGAGAGGTGTTATACTAACTTGTGCTTCTCAAAATGATAATTAGTAAGTTCGGATCAAGTTAAAAAACATATTGAAAACTCCAGATCTGTGTAAAAAGTTGCATTTTTGAAGACTAGGCAGACTTGCCACCATCAAGAACACACTGATTAATTCAATCCTGTATTTCAGATGAGGAAATGGCAGGTTTTCTCTGAAGTGATGCTAGTATTGTTGAAAAACAGCTTAAAATAGGAAAATGATGTTTGTGAGATAAAACTGAAAGAATAATTGACGCCAGGGACTTTGATGAACAGAATCATAGAATCATAGAATAGTTTTGGCTGGAAGAGACCTTCAAGATCATCAAGTCCAACCTTATTCCTAGCCCT
>WTSP01025381.1:0-24865 GCA_025331215.1 Actenoides lindsayi | reverse complement strand
TACCTCCCCAGTCAGCCAGGACTGCTGATAAATGATGGACAGTGGCCTGGTGAGCACCCCTGCCAGTTCTCTCAGCATTCTTGGATGTAACCCCATAGATTTATTCACATTGATATTGAGGAGCATGCCACGGACCATCTCCTTCTGAATTGTAGGAGGGGCATTGTGTTCCTGGCCTCTGTCTCTTGGCTTGAGCAAGTGACTTTCCCCAGTGCAAGTGTTCCCATTACTAAAGACTGAGGCAGAGAAGGCATTAAGCACCTCAGCCTTCTCCTCATCTTTCATTACTATATTTCTTTCTGAATCTAGTAGGGGATGGAGGCCCTCCCTGGCCTTGCTTTTATTATTAATGTATTTATAGAAATTTTTCTTATTACTCTTCACCTCTAAAGCTAGATTAACTTCTAGTTCAGCTTTCGACTTTCTAATTAGTTCTTTGCATGACCTGACAACATTCTTATACTCATTATGAGTCATCTGCCCCTTCTTCCAGAGGCCATAAGCCCTTCTTTTTTCCCTTATTTTAATCCAAACCTCTCTATCCAGCCAGGCCGGTCTTCTTCACCAATGACTTGTCTTACGGCACATAGAGATGGCCTGCTCCTCCTCCTTTAAGACCTCCTTCCTAAAAAATGTCCAGCCTTCCTGGACTCCTACATCCCTCAAAACTGACTCCCAAGGGATTCTATCAAGTAACCTCTGAAAAGTGAGGTTAAACTTGTCAAATAGTTCCCACACCTTCTGCAGTATTTGTTTAAATTTACTAAGCAAATCTGACTTGATTGCAAAGGGATTCTTCTACCTACCCAACATCATCTCAAAGTTCAAGTATTTTGATGATCCAGAAGAACTAGTCACTGTGTGATCACTCATTGAGTATGTATGCTTATTGCCCTTGATTCTTCAAACACTATTGATATCCAACTTAGAACATGCAACTGAATCCCACTGGGACTAGTGTAAGCATGTGTTTAAATGTCTTCTGTGAGTAAAGATGGACAGAAATCTTACAGATCTGCTTTTCAGATCTTGCTCCTTCCTTCTATCCTCCAAAGGTTAAAATCCCTAGATCTGTGTTAGCCCTGAAAGGGTTAGGGAGCTCCAGAAGATGCTGTCTTCTAGACAATCTTCACTTTTTGGGGGAATGTAAATTCTCTACCTGAAGCATAATTCCTAGAAAAATTAAGCTCCTGACAGTGTAAGTGCCTGAATGGAAATCTTAATTTTCTCCTGTCACTTCTGGTCAATCCACTGTATATGCACGAGCCTTCCAAGTAATGGAGAGAGGTTTGATCAATGGCTGGGTTTGTTAATTGCCTTTGTGCCAAGGCTCCGTCAAGGCTTAAAGAGCCCTCTTCACTAATTCACTACTTTGATGGATCTCTCATCTAATATATATGCTACCTCAAAAGTGAGTAACTGTATGAGTGTTTCACTTCAGCCTTCTTGACTTCTTGAGACACTTGTCCCAAACACTTATGAATGGAAGCCTCAACCAGTAATGTCTTTTCCTTCTTGAGAACTCAATATAAACATGGGGAGAAATATGGAAAAATATATCTTGGGTTCTTTTAACTTGATTGAATGCAGTCAGAACACATTGGCAATATTTGCACAATCTACTGCTAACTTTCCATCTTGTTCTGTACAAAGATCACATTTAACAATTTAATGGATCTGGAGGAAGGAAAACAGGTTTGTAATAGACAAAACTGATCTTCTGCATCAATACAGATAATGGGCACATCAGGCACTAATAGTTGTGCATGAACTTCATGTGAAGCATCATGTTTACCACTTTATCCTTTCCCAAATCATCTGTATTTATTTCCCAATGGCAGTCTTTTTCTCTTCATTTAATGGTAGGAAAAATGAAGGAAAGTAGCTGGAGTTTTTTCCTCAATGAGACTAATTTTCAAGAGCAAAAGGTAGATTACATTTTTTTTCCTCAAATAAAAATAAAAAAAATTAAAAAAAAAAAATAAAAGCCCAGGATCTATCAAATTAGTATCTTCTATCTCTTGCCCTAGGAAACTGTAACATGGACTATTTTTACCTCTTTTCAGAGTAGTTCAAATTGAAGCTTGTTATGACAACTGAAAAGTTAATTATCAGTCTCAGCAAAAGCTAGACATTGAATTGGGCCATGCAAGCTGAGGACTTAACACACAGATGGTCTTGAAATGACTGTGGCAGTTTCTGAGGCAAAAGGCAGGTGGCAGTGCGTTTGATACTTTTCTAATCATGTGGAAAGACAACATCACTTTTATAGGCCTATTAGTACAGCACCTCTCTGGAGCAGTACATCCACATATGTGAAAGGCTCTTGATAAAACAGATCGTTGTACAAAAGGCAAACTCACGTATTAAGACACCTCATAGTAAATAACTTTGCAACTAAATATTTTTCATAGGTATGATTGTAGAAAAAAAAAAAAAAAGTAGAACTCTACACCAAATTAAGAAGGCTGTGGGTGTTTTCCTTTTTTTTTTTTTGGGGGGGGGGGTGGAGGGTGTTTTTTTGAATGTTAGGGGTTGGAAGGGACCTCGAAAGATCATCTAGTCCAACTCCCCTGCCAGAGCAGGATCACCTAGAGCAGGTCACACAGGAATGTGTCCAGGTGGGTTTTGAATATCTCCAGAGAAGGAGACTCCACAACCCCCCTGGGCAGCCTGTTCCAGTGCCCTGTCACCCTCACTGTGAAAAAAATTTCTCCTTATGCTTACATGGAACCTCCTATGTTCCAGCTTGTCTTGTCATTGGATGTCACTGAGAAGAGCCTGGCTCAATCCTCCTGACACTCGTCCTTTACATATTTATAAACATTAATGAGGTCACCCCTCAGTCTCCTCTTCTCTGAGCTAAAGAGACCCAGCTCCCTCAGCCTTTCCTCATAAGGTAAATGTTCCACTTCCTTAACCATCTTTGTGTCTCTGCATTGGACTCTTGCAAGCAAGATGTAATCCCAAAGTGAGATTTTTCCAAGTATAGGCATATAATAACAGTGCATTGTGTCACTTATTCTTAGTAGTATTGGATAAAGCAGAATTATTTACTTTGTGATGTAATATTTAAGATATGGGTACAGAGAGAGAGAGAAATTGACAACACAAAAATAATTTTCTTCCAAATTTAGTACTTTGCAAGGAAAATAACAGAGAATTGGTAAATACTATTCTCTATTGAAGAAAGAGAAGACTTCATTAATAGACAGTGCTGAGTGAGAGACATGTCAAGTATCCACAAATATTAGTTGATGTTTGATATGTTTTATTTTAACCTAATATTTCACTTACACAGGAGCCTTAAGACAGAAGTTATCATTAAAATATTCTTTTCTCTACTTTATAAAATGGTTTCCAGCTTTTTTTGTAACTACTGTTATCATCCTGAATTAAATCTCTGACAGCAGGCTGAATACCACACATCACAGAAAATTCAATTCCTTTCCCTGAAGAACTTACAGTCCGATTAAGCTGACATTAAAATTGACGTAGTTCTGCTCATTAACTTAAGAAAGGGACTGATTGCATCGGCCCAGATTTAGAGTTAAGGATCACAGTCACATACTGCTTTGAACAGACAACTTCAGTGGATCTAAGTGCAAGATGATATTCAGCAAGCTGTTCTTTGCAAGTGGAACACCCATCAAAAACACTTTTCTCCCCCCACTCAAAGATTTTTTCCACTGAAAAAGTGAGATGCTTTTCAGTACCACTCTCAGCACTCAGCACATGCAGAGCAAATCATAAGATTTTCAATGAGGCTGGAGACATTCTGTTCAGCTTGTTCAGCCTTCAGGATCAGCACAAGAGGCCTGATCCTAAAAGGGATATTTTAATTTTTGAAGTTTAGTTTCAACAAAGCAAGTGTGGAAACTTATTCTAGAAATATATTACTTCTTGCATTTATTGTCAATTTTTAAAGATGGGCATAAGTTTTGCAAACAGCAATTAAGTAAGTTCTGTCCCGTTTGATGGGAAAACCAGGAGCTAACTAATAGCCACGAACTAAATATGTCTGCTCATTGCTAAAACAGATGGATTTTTCACCATCTGGCTGTAAATTAGATTGTATTGGAGCCCATAGTTTGTGCCAAACCAGCAGGAGGTAGGCATTTTCACTGAAAATGTAGGTAGTACAGAATTCTTCAAAGTTCTTCATGAGCTACAATCCCACAGCATGAGAAACTGATGCAGTCAAAATGAAAAAAATACTCCATGCTATAATAGAAAGGTAATAATCTTTATTAATTTCATGGTGAATCCAATGCCTTTTTGTGCTAAATGCCATTTCAAATATGGGAGTTAAAGACAGTGACTATTACAAAGACTTTAAATAATATACAAGACAGCAGATGGACACAGACAGATGGGAAGGAGTATAAGGAGGCAAATACTATCTGTCACAAACACTATCGGTCAGCTTGCCTGGCAGTTGTCTCTGTACAGCAAGAGCTTAACCAGAGTCATGCTGCAGGTGGGTGTTTTCATTTGGAGAGGAAGTGGGCGGTTTTTGAATGTGGTTTCTTTTTTTTTAAACTTCTGCATTATTGTGATTGAAGGTATTAAAGCAACTGGAAGAAGGATAACGAGATAGCTCTACAGATGTTTCCAGGGAGAATTGAGGGCACAGATAATCTCATGTCATGTTTACCATCCCCTCTAAGGATTTGTGTCAGTTTTAGTGTGTTACACACCCAATAAGAAAGTAACTGACTTCTGACCTTCCCACTTCATACCTTGCAACTACTTTCATTTTGGTGAAGTTCAACACTCTGAGAATTTTAATTGCACGAGATTTACAATCATAGAATCATAGAATCATTAAAGCTGGAAATTACCTTCAAATCATCAAGTCCAACCATCTACTAAATATTTTCAGGACCACTAAACCGTGTCCTGAAGTGCCACATCTAGACATTTTTTAAACACCTCCAAGGATGGTGATTTCACCACCTCCTTGGGCAGACAGTTCCAATGCCTCACCACTCTCTCAGTAAAAATTTTTTTCCTAATATCCAACCTAAACCTCCCCTGGAGCAACTTAAGCCCATTTCCTCTTGTCCTATCACTAGTTACCTGGGAGAAGAGGCCAACACACACCTCACTACAACCTCCTTTCAGGTAGTTGTAGAGAGCAATAAGGTCTCCTCTTAGCCTCCTGTTCTCCAGACTAAACAATCCCAGGTCCCTCAGGTGCTTCTCATAAGACATTTTCTCCAGACCTTTACCAGCTTCATTGGCTTTCTCTGGACCCACTCCAGCACCTCAATGTCTTTTTTTATACTGTGGTGCCCAAACAGGACACAGTACTCAAGACACAGCATCACCGGTGCTGAGTACAGGGCACAATCACTTCTCTCCTCCTGCTGGACACACTGTTTCTGATACAGGCCAGGATGCCATTGGCCTTCTTGGCCACCTGGGCACACTGCTGGCTCATGTTTAGCTGGCTGTCCACTATCACCCCCAGCTCCTTTTCTGCAGGGCAGTTTTCCAGCCACTCCTCCCCAAGCCTGCAGCATTGCTTAGGGTTGCTGTGACCAAAGTGCAGGATCCGGCACTTGGCCTTGTTAAACCTCAGCCCATTGACCTCGGCCCATCAATCCAACCTGTCCAGATCTCTTTACAGAGCCTTCCTACCCTCAAGCAGATCAACACTCCCACTCAATATGGTGTCATCTGCAATTTTGGTAACAGAGCTGAGGTGTGTGTTACTTGCAAAACCACATGTTGTAACGTAAAGAGGTGTTCAGTTTAAGACTCTTGTGGTACTAAATATGTACCTGATTTAACTTGGATTGATGGGTCATTACTAACGTCATCAAAATCACATTTTCTCTTAATAGTCTTTCTACAGTAGAACATTTTAATATTCTTCACTCTGCAATATGTCCTTTCTCAATACATCATTTTCTCATGCTGTGAGAGGCTGACACTTGATGTAAAAATTATGCACCAGCTATATTACTAATAAAAAAATATAACTCTCTTCTGCTAATCTGGACAGGCTGGTGGCTCATAAGCCACCTTAATTTATAGTAATACTTTCACAAAACTTATATTTGAACAATGTTCAAAATAGAGCAGTAAATCATGTTGATTTCCAAGTGTAGTGAATTCAATTTTTTTTTTTTCTTATCATGTTAAAATGGATATTTAAAAATTATTTTAGCAGTTTCTTATTGCATTTATTAATTTGAATCTTGTTTAAAACATACCTAGAAAAATGTTTTTTTCTTTTGTTAACGTCTAATGACTTCTTGATTTTTTGCAGGTTTTCAATGACCTTGATGGAAAATTGCAGGAAAGAAGCCAAGCCATGGCCTCCAATAACTCTTGTACTAAACAAAATTTAATGAAAGATATGCAATGGTTGATGACATGTGAAGGAAACATTACACAAGGTAATCTGAAGACAACATATGTAGTGTTTAACATAATAAGGATGACAGAGCTATTGTCAGACAAAGACTTCCTTGGGCTAAGGCTGAACACTAGATAAGCCTGGTCTACAAAAATCTTCTCACACCGGCATTTTTGCTGGGATAGTTGCAGCCACTGGCAGCTGTTCAGCTGTGATTAATTCTTGTAATAATTTACATCTATCGCTATATAATTAAAGCAACTGTGAATGTTGGCCTTCACAAATTTATGAAGTTATCAAGAGTTTTCTGGATGCTTTGGGCTGAAACTTTAAAATTTGACTTTTTTTATGAAACTATTAAAACATACAACATATGAATGTACTCCAGTTCTGAACTCATTGACTCACTGAATTTGGCTGTTCCTTAATGGAGGTGCTGACAATAAATATAAAAAGCATTCACAAATACATCTTGACCTGTTTTGGTTTCCATTTCCTTTGTTTCTTCTTTGAAATTCAGTTTCATGCAGACAAATAGATAGCTTTTTTTTTCTTCTTCCCCTGCTTTTCATTTTAAGTATTCTTTCCCATGAAATGCCAACTTTCCACTTTACATCACCTCTCTTGATGACGCATCAGATTTTAGTCTTTCCACAACTGTGTAAGCTGTACGACATTGGAGTATACTTTACATTTTCTTCATTTTAGAAAAAAGGGCATTCTTCTAAAACATTCAACACTGGATGTTTCATCCCACTACCCAAAGACAGCACATCATTATTTATGCAATATAGATAGTTTTTGCCCTTTCATCATTGCTGTCACTCCTCTGCTTAGTGGCAGTCATTTACATGCACAAATAAACATCTTTGGTTTTACTACAAGTAGTACTGGAACAAAGCATAAATACACAATATTTTTCTCTCAATGCTTAGCCTCTACTTCATTTTGATTACCAGTTTTAAGAAAACAAATCTTTACAGTTAGGTTTTCTCAGGAAAAACTTGGCAGAAGAAGATACTTTGACAAATAGCTCTTTCAGCTAGCATCACCAAACCCCTACCCTGGGCTCGCATAGGAAATTTAACAAAAAGGTTTCCTTTCAATATGAAAAACCTTGCCATGTGATGTTGCCTCCATAAAACTGCAACAGCTGTAAGTAACATCCATTGTGGTCTGGCACAGTGGCTGCATTCCTTAACTCAATGAATGCCCTCATGCCTCTTGATTAGTCCTCATCGGGATATTTTGGACTAACAAAAACATCACATGTGTGTGACACTTAAGGCATGCATGCTTTCAGCAGTGCAGATGACAGAGTTAGAGAACTACTGAGACATCAAGGAGCTATGCCAAGGGAAACCATCGACTGTACCTGTGCACTGCTGCAGATAGAACACAAACAAGGCCATACGAGCACATTCAAGTACTTCATGCTTTTACTTAGTGTTCCCCACCTCTAAACTCATTTTCTACAAATGAAACTACCTTCTTTCTGCTCTTACTTGTGCTGCTTATAACAATCTTTTATATACTGGAAGATTTACAGGTTCACCTCCCAAGCTAACTCCTGACCATCTGATGCCTTTATTAACAACCTGGAGGACATGACACAGTGCACCCTTAGTGAGTCTGTGGACCACAGCAACTCTAGGGCTGGGGAAGTTTGTGGTGACACAGGGGTGTCGGGTGACCTCCTGGGACATGGGGTGGGCGCCTGATACAGGGAGGGCAGGACTGCCTTTCAAGGTGGACCTCAAGGTGCTGGACAAAGGAGCTGCCACATACTTCATGAAGTTCAACTTTGGCAAATGCAAAGTCATACATCTGAGGCAGACAACCCCCATGCAGGCAACTCAGATGAGGTAGGTGGGTAGGGAACAGCTTTACAATAAAAGGAGCCGGGGCTGGGAGTCACATGTGTATCAGCAATGTGCCCTTGAGGCAAAGAAAACCAGCAGCAGAGGACAGTGCTGGCAGAGGACATGATTCTGCTGTGCTTCTTCAGGAAATGGTGGCATGGCCTGTTTCAAGGGCCTAGAGGGAGAACTAGGCATGGAGGAAGGGGGCCAAATCTGATGAGATCTAATGGTGGCAGCATTCCTTTGAGTTCTTCACAAATGTGGTGAACACTCAGTCCAAGAACTGTCTGGAGCATTTCCTGAGCACTTGGTAACCACCTTTATGCAGGAGCTTCACTTTCCATGAGAGGCACGACAGTGTGTGAAGGGATTTTATCTGATTCCTGTGGTGCTGTCTCCAAAGTGCTGGAGCTCCCTGTAGAGCCTTCCTGCCCTCAAACAGATCAACACTCCCACCCACCGCCTCTGAAGCTGCGCTATAGCTGGTTGTAGTTTCCTACAGCACCAAGGAGAAGATGACACCAACTCTGGAAGGCAGTTTATTGCCATGGGAAAAGGCCATTTCCACCGACCCTGCCCGTATCCAGGTTGCACACAGGCTGAAGGATGCTGTTGTCACGTGGCCACTGTGACCAAGCCCACAAAATGGAATGCTGAGCACAGGCCATTGGTCCTTGCGACCTGGCGAGGTGAGGAGAGTGCAGAGGAGAGACGGGGATGGTGCGGGGCTGCCGAGGGAGAAGAGGAACCCCACACCTCAGGCCTCTGGGACTGTGCTACAAGCTTAGCTGCCTCATGCTTCTCCTCAGAGTCAGTGGAGGGGTGTTTATAAGGACAATCCCAGCCCTGCTGGGCCTCAGACTGCAAGCACTTGCTGTTGAATTTCACCCTGTCAGAAAAAGAAGAGAAGACCCTCAACTTGATGGAGCAGGGTGAGAGCAAACCATCCATCCCACAGCCTGGATGAGGGGTCGTTGGGGTGGTCAGCATGGGACTGAGGGCAGTGGCAGGGGGAGGCAGGAGCTCCCCAGCCACCCTGGGGCAGGGTCCATGCTCTCCTCAGCAAGTGGGGCCCGGGCTGCGCAATGGTCACCTGCAGGAACCCCTGTGCCTGCCATGCCTCCTTCCTCTGCAAAGCCTCCAGCCCTGCCCATCAGCCAGCCAGGCAGGGACAGAGCAGGCTAAGGGGGCAATCTCTGAGGGATGCTCCCCCTGCCCCACAGAGCTGCTCACTCCCGCTGCCATCTGCTCTCAACCCTCCAGCCTACACATTCTGTCACTGGGCAGTGGCCAACCCAGAGATATGTGGGCACAGGATCAAGCTGCCGGGGTTCTGTGCCCATAGGTTTTGTCTGGTGAGTTCCTCTGGGATCCCTCCTGTTTTCCCCCAGGAGTCCCTGCCCCACTCTTCCCATCAGCTCCTTCTCTCTTCTGTAGTTTTTTGCCAGCCAGTTTTATTGGCAACCTGTCATGCAAGATTGAGGATGTGTTACGTCCGGAATGAGAGGAGATGTGCCATCGGGCTGGCAGCACAGAAGGTGAGGACCAGACAGGATCAGGGAGATCTGCAGCAAGAGTGGAACTGCCATCACCTCCTGGGAGATGTGTTGTGAATACAACTTCCATCTCCCCTGTGCCTTGGAGGATTCATACATCACACAGTATGTTCCTCCTTACAGGTACCTCCTCTCCCCTCCTTGCCAGCACCACCAGGGAAAGACCCAGCACTTCTTACCTCACCCATCCCTTTCCTCTTCTGCACAGGTCCTTCTGCTGGGAGCACTGTCCAGAGTAGGCAGTGGAGATGGCTCTGCAGGAGAACATCCCTTGCCTCATCTGCCTCAACCTGGTCGAGGACAGAAAGTCCGACAGCACCATGATCTGACTGGCGTGTAAACACTCCTGTTTCCACAGGGGCTGCACACAGCTAGGAGCTGTTCCCTCACACCAGGGCACAGCTAGTGTCTCTGGACTATTCTTCTGCATGTCTGGGGGCCATGCCTTTCACCTTCCTTCTCGCTCTTACAGTCTCCAGTGCCAGCTCAGAGTACACTAGACCCAGCACCCCAACCAGGCAGCACCAGAATCCTCCTGCGGCTCTCCAGCTCTCAAGAGCAGCAGCCGCTGCAGCTCCCCTGGGCCCACGCGGCTGCAAGACCACAAGTCAGTGCAAGGACGGCGGCTTGGGCATCACACCCAGCACAGGGACACCAGGCATCCCACAAGTCTCACTTGCCTGTGCGACAAGGGGAAAATCATTTAGCTCTTGGGGTTTGTGTAATCGAAGCCTTCACAAGAAATTTTCCCTGACTTGCTAAACTGGCTAATTCCTTGGCGATGCTGGAGAGTCAGCCTGCTGCTGGGCCCTTCTCTTCAACGTTGTTGCTTTCCTTTTGAAGTGAAAAGGAAGTGAATTCACCGACCTAAGGAGCTAGTGCATTTCTTAGAACCCTTTCAAGACTAAATAGCATGTGCTTCTCTCTGCTCCCCATGACGCACTTTGCCCGTTTCAATGATTTAAGGCACCCATTGTTTTGCTGGTAGCTGATATTCTTCTTCCAGTGTTTCTGGTATGAAAAATTGTTTTTTTGACCCAAGTCACCTTTTTATATCTGAGATGGGTTTTTCTTAACTTCCCAAATATAGATGTACATATGGGCTTGAAAAATGGCCTTTTTCTTTAATTACTATTATTGCTGATAGAAACAGCTCATTAGAAAACATTGTATCCTGAAAATTTACAATTCTAATGTAGGTTTCATTCCATGTTAAAAAAAAAATATATTGAGAAAAAGAAATCCCTGAGCAGGTGGGGTATGTTAAAAGGGTAAAAGGGTATACTGCATAGTTTTGATTCTGTAATGACTTCAAATAGAGCAGATGTTGCAAAGTCATTTTAGAAGTATTTTTTCTTCTGCCTTTTCACAGGAAATGCTAAAAGTTTGACTTCTTCTGTGTGACAAATAAAGCTCTTTCTTTTAGTTAGCTACTATTTATTAGATGAATGATTAGAGAGTCACTGGAAAGAAACTAATACAACACAATTTGCTGGCACGTTTTGCTGCAGATCTTTATCAAACAGCACAACAAAATGAATTTGCAACATCCTCTGCTGAGTGCTTCCACGCCAGATGCTGTCACATCCATTCTATAGTGCGAAAACTAACATTTTGAGCACCATGCAGTGAACAAAACAAAAATCACTTCATCTTCTTGTAATAATAAAATCATTTGGTGAGTGAACCTGGACTGGTGGCCTAGCAGCGGGTTCCCAGGGTGGGCTTGGCAGAGCCTCTCTGCTGCAGGAGAGCTGGAGACACTGCTCTGGCCTATCCTGCTGCAGGCCTGGGGCCATGACCTTGACCTCCTGATTCCCCTTGCAGGCTCCAGTGCCAGCTCAGAGCTCGTCATCCCCAGCACCCCCAGCCAGGCAGCTTCTAGTAAAAAGAAAAGAAGAAAATGCAACTCATCTGACAGATAAATCCAGTTAATCATTGTCAATTAATTATTTCTCCCACAGAATCAGGGGTCTGAGCCATTAATTATTTTTTTGGAAAATACGGTCAATTAATTCTTCATTACATGGGATAAACAATAAGTCCTCTGCTTTCTGTTATCTACTCAAGCCTGACTTCTCTCTGAATTTAAAAACAAAAGCTGTATTTTACTTCACCTTTTTCTCTGATTTATGTCTTCTATTTTTTAATTGTACCTTCTCTTACTGACACCTTCCTCACACTACCTAGCTAATCTATTTTTTTTGTTATTTCATGTTTATTACTTTGTTTTCAGTGTAACTCCATTAGTGAAAATGAAGTTTCATACTAGTAACTAGAGCTTATCTGGAATGGAAAAGCTTACCAGGAATGTGATTGATGATTGCTATCTCTGATTCCTATTAATTTTCCTTCAAGAGGCAGCTTTAAAATTGAAAACAAAGAAACTGTGTAAGTTATATTATGACAGAGATCCGAGAATCTCTTAATGTATTTTGAGAAACAGATGGATGCACTTATTCCTGTTTCTAGACAGCATATATTCTTTTATAAGTCATTTGTATCAAATACATTGTCAAATACCTAATAATTGGCAACAGAAAAATTCACAGATACACTTAGAAATATTTCCAGGTGGTCAACACCACTCATTGGCAGACTCAGCTTTGGTCACTTACTAGCTTACCAAATTTCAGTTCTTTGGGAAAACAATTTATTTGGGCTATACCCTTCCCCACTGCCTCCAAAACATTGTTTGAATTGCTTCTTATACTAGAATGTAGCAGAATGTTGCTTTCTCCATGTAAAAACAAACAAGCAAACCTAGGTTTTGCAATGTATGTCTACAAATCCACATGGGTTGTTAGTATTTACAATTTAGATCTACCATGCAGGTTAGAATGAATATTCAGTAGCATTGTCCTATCATACCTTATATTTGTTTTGTCCAAGAAATAGAAAGTTTGGCAGAGTCAAATCCAGAGTTGTTCTGAGGTAAAGTTTTCAGTATTAGCTGTGGGGACAAGATAAAAATTAACCTGCTTAAGCCTCTTTGAAACTTCCAGGATGTTCCTTTACCATCTGCATGTTTGGAGGCTCTGGCTTTGCAAAGTTGAGTCTTGTTGCATCATGAATGTAAGGATCTCCTGCAGATGGATGTGTGGAAAAAAATCAGAAAAAATAATAAGGGAATTGAAGACAATGCTTTTCAGTTCATCATTGGTCATGAAGACGAGATGGGAACTGTGTTTATAGTGATTACTCAATATTGTATCTGTTATAATAAACTCAGACTTTTGCATTCTGATTTTCACAGTCTTTTTCATAGTCCAAATAGCAGTCTTTTATTATGGTGAAATTTATTAGGTGTATAAACCTGAAGCACTTTCTGATTGAGGTTTGAATTACCCTCCTATTCACCAGCTCTAAATTTGGGGTAAACTGTGACGTTAAGCAATGCAGCACAGTGCACACTGGAAATAAATGAACTGCTGCTGAAAACCACTCTCTTTCTACTTGGCTATTTGCTTACCTCATAGCATAAGTCAATACGCAACTGCTGGTCAGATGAGATCACCAGGAATAGACATTCTCTGGCACAACTTGGGGTACTGTTATGGTCATCTCTAAAAATGCTACGGACATTCATTCTTTCTGGGCCTGTTCCATCATAGTGATGCAACACCCTGAAAGGGTACTGTATCCTCCTTTCTAAGAACAAAACTTTGCAGCTGCAAATGATTTCCTTTTGTTGTTCACCTTCAACTTGCTAACTTAAACACTTTGCAAATGTAGAATTCAGGGGAGGGAATGTTACACATTGATTGCTCCAGATGAAGTTGATAGCAGAACGAGGTTATGTGCACTTTGTGATGTGCACATTGCAAACATAGTTGGTAGAATTCCTTCTTATTTACATTGCACTCGCTGTTTGATCTGCTCCAACTGAAAGAAAAGATAAAGATAGGGGTTAGCACACTGCCATGTATGAAAGAGAAAAGTATTTCCTGGTGGGGAAAAAAGGGAAGGCAGTGCAAGCAAGTACATGCCCTGTAATTGTGCACTTTGCACAGCTTTGTGCTGAAAGCTGCTTGTTGTTTTCAAATGCTTCTAGACTATGCAACAGCAAACCAGAAAAATACCATGATTTCTCATCTTACCAAGCTGAAGCCCAGCTGCAAAATGTGATTGTTTTTGTAGCAGGAGAGAAGACCATGAGGAGGAGAAGGCCCTAGTTCAGTTATTGGAAATGTGTGCTGTTTTTTCTATGCTGATACTGCCGGGGCTATATTCAGGCATCCTGGAGTATGTTTTATGTGTGAGGCTGGCTGACTTCCTCTCATTGGAAATGCGTTGAATAGCAATAAAGCAGAGCTTTGTAGATGTCTGCCCACACAGTGACTAGAGCCTCTTCTCTCTTTAGCAACAGGAGAAAATACAATGATGGCTATCGTGTTTCAGATTTATAGAACATGTTTTACTTAGGGTAAAACTGCTCTGAGCACACATTACCTGTAAAGACATATCATACTTCATCTGCATTCTGTGATTTAGTTTCAAAATGCAGTGAATTCAAGAGCTAAGTGATCACAACTTGCATGTAATACAAATTGCAGCCTTTGCAGATTTTCATTTCAAGAATTACACTGAAACAAAGAAAATTGTATTGTCATTATCTTATATTACATACCTTAATACATCTCTTGTTTTCCTTATAAAAATGGATTTGTAAGTTCAAATGTCAGAGTCTTATGATTATGTAAAGAATAATAAATGTTATTTCGTTGTGGTTGCCACACAATCATTCTTATTGGTAAGTGCACTAAATCAATTTTTATGTTCTAAACCTGTTTTTTTCCAGTTACCCTTTTTGGGAACTTTCACTTGAGGACTTGTAAATCTTTTTTAAAACTGAGCAAAAGCACTGTTTCTTTTTATCACAAGGACAGGTAAAAGGACTTCCAACCGGACAGCCCCACATGTGACATTTGTTTCTGGGTTCAGTGCAATAGGAAGTTAGAGATATCACATCTCTGCAATCAGGCTGATTTCTCCAAATGGCTTCCATCAACTGGTATTAGCAAGAAACCAGGACTTCAATGCACTGCAAGGGTTGAGTTGAGAAAATGCGTATTGCTAATGGAGACACAGACAGGCAGAACTTTCTTGACACTGAGCTGAGAGAGGACTGCTATTTTAGAAACATTTATACTGAAATAGAGGAAGCGTTGTGATGGTCATCCCAAAGAGAAGTCCCAGTTTTGAAGAACATGCAATGTAAGAACTGAGCTGTGGTAACTAGAAAGGGGAAAATGAGAAGAACAGAGGTTCCAAGTAGGTAGAGCCCTGGATATATCTATTTCTGCCCATCTTCAAGTTAGCTTTCCATCTGCTCACGGAAGCCTTTACTACACTCTATTGTGGCTTAAGAAAAAAAGGATATACATGTATCATGTATGTGTATGTATGTGTGCACACATCTCTAAGTACTTTGTGGGAATATGGACACTTTAATTTGTGTAGGTGATGAGGTATTTATACACAGGCTGGTTTTCCATTCATTCATTTGTAAATTAACCACACACCTCAGTCATGTTTTCTCTACCAATTAAGTGCTAGTGAAAAACAGAAACATGGTAATGTGCTTAATAGCACTTAAACACATCAAATATTTTCAATGAAATTTTCAATTAGCTGGAATGTTTGAATTAGAAAAAAAGGAAGAGTAAAAACTCCTTTTATCATAGGGGTTTTTTTGACCAATATTGCAGCAGTGCATATCAGATCTGTTTGAAATATCCTGTGAGATGATCAGTCTTACACAAAACTGTGTTGCCAGAGGCAACGATTAGACAGAGGCAAAAACCTACAAAATGGAGAAAATTAGTTTTAAAGTCTGCTATGCTCATCTTCACAGTCCTGTGCAGCTACAACCACCTGTTACTGAGCTTTTTTGATCTTCTTCAGAAAATAGGATATTGGTGGTGTCATAAAGATAAAGCTCACCTCTTGAAAAATGCTTTACAATTTGAAGATAAAATATTTAGGTAAACAAAAATTCTTGTTTGAACATTGTTAGGTTATTCCTTCTCCAAAATGTAATATCACTTTAATTTTAAATGCCAGCATTTCTGTAAACAATTGCTTTTCTTTCTTATTCAGGCAAGGATACAACATATTATTTGCAAGGACTGTCAATATCTATTCCATTGTCATTCATTCAGTGCTGTTTTCATCCAGTAGGGAATAATGATTTACCAGGAGAGAGATTTGCTTTCCAATGTATATCTACAATGAGGTCATATGCCTTAATACCCATGGGTACTAAGAAACTATGAGTTCTGACAAGATTTCTGAAGAAGGTCTGTCCCTTTGTGGCTGTAGGACACCTCCTCGATTCTCAAGGTTCACTTAGAAAATAAAAATGCAGTATGTTTAAGACTCAATGGCTTTTTCACTGCCCTTTTCACAGGTAGTTGCTGAAGGATATATTTTGAATCATTTGTCTAAATATTTAGCAGAGATCTTCTAAAGTTTAGCCACCATGACCACATAGAAAATTCTCAGCAACCAAGTCTAGCTTTGGGATTCAACAGTTACTAACACAGAGTCTCCAGTCTGTGATAGATCTCAGCCTCTGCAGATAATGGTGCTCTGTTTGCCTATGTGCACAGTCTGAGATTGCTCAAACAAGCCCTTGCTGAGGTAACGCTCTTGTATCAGAGTCTTCTTGGAAAAAAAAAAAGTATCTAGAACTTGTTCTGATTCTACTTATAAAAGTACGCTAAGCATTGTCTTCTGATTTTCAAGGACTCATAACAATATGTTTTATGAAATACAGCAATAATTATTTTTAATTAAGAGTTGATTTTAAGACTTAAATGAAGGTCTTATCATCTGGAGCTCACTGAAGGTCCATTCATGAAAAATCTCAAATGAGTTCATAATTGGGTCTAATTATGTTTCCTCTGCATGTAGGGCTTGATATCATTAATCTTGCATCAGCAATCACCACTGTCTCCGTGATGGTTCCTCATTACAGCATTTTGCCATTTATCTTTTTCAGTTCTTGAAAGTGAATACCTGTTCTTTCATCTTAATACAATAGCATCTTGTGAATTTTAATTATATCATTATTTGAGTTTCTATGATACTGCTCTGTTTACCCATTATGAGGCTTTCACACCCAAACTACCCTTTCCCTAATAAGTCTAACCTATTGGCCAACCAGGTCAATTGTTTCTCATTAGGACTAATGAATGGCCAATTCTTGTACAAAATCGCATATGAAATATTGTGCAAATTCTGTTTTCCTTCCATTGCCTTTCTCTGATTTGCATAAAGGAAGACTTCATACTTGACTCAAGCAATTTTTACTAGACAACTAATTAAAAAAAAGTCAAGATTAATTTTCCTGTGTCACTTGTTTTCCTCCTGTCATTTATTCAGGTTAAGTTCTTTACAGTGACCCAAAGAGCAAGGGTTAAATAGTGTCTGGGGAATATTTAAAAAAGAAGACAATATTTTAGTTTTCTGCACACAACAGGAAGAAGAAACAATACTGGCTTTGTAGACCTGGACACGTTGCTGCTGAACATAGACACTGCCTTTCCTCATGAAGAGTCTCCAGGAGCTAGCACTCATTAGCAGCAGAATTATCAGGGTAAAAATCAGAATGTGTACATTTCTAGCTGCCAGTGTTGTCCAGTGTTTCCAGTTTTTTTACAGAAGTTTAAGTCTTATGAGCATATGTAGTTGAGCATACTGACATCTGCCTACATACAAAAAGGAAAACTACAAACTGAAAAGTAGAGGGAGATGTTCAACACCTGAGAGCTGATGTAGCTATGCCATAAAACACAGCTGTAAAAGGGCAAGAGGTTTTCCAGATCTTTTTGTTTTCCACATAAAGTACAGCAATCCACATTTTGCAATTGTGACTCTCCTCACACCTTTATACACCCTTAGGCCTCAACAGAGCAGCCGTGCATAATCTTACGTACACACACACACACAGGTATTTGTATATATACACAAAAAAGCATATGTACATCTGTATGCAAAAATACATTCACATGTGTAAATCCATGACTCACTAACTGCAGGATAATTACTCCAGCTCAAAACTACGTGTAATAAGAAAGTATGCAGGATTAGAGTTCTAGTATCTTTACCATGATTTCTTCATCTGCCTTCTGAGAGTGCAGTCAGATGAGATTTTGGATCTCACTTTTCCCCCTGAGATTTTATGCAAGAAAAGGCAGAGCTGACCACCTGAAGACTGAAATTGAGTGTTGCCTTTTAAAGTTGATAAATAGTGGTTTCTTTTTGTCATGCTTTTTAACAAAGTTACTATTTAAAAGTAAAAGCATGCATAAAGCTTAACTATCAAACTCTTTTCCAAGAAAAGAAAGTGCTGTCTCTTTGCCAGTGAAGCAGTGTGAGGAAAAAGCATGATTCAAAGCAGCATTTTCTGTACTCTTAATATAAAACTCCCAAACTTTGAATTGCTCACAATAGTGATATTCCATCTATTCTTCCTCTGCAATCCTTCCTTCCTTGATCTTTTTTAACTCGCGCTCCAGTGGTTTATCTTCAGGTTTCAGCATGCTCTATGGTAGCCTTCATACTGATCATAAAGAATAACATTGCAAACTTCTCACTTTACACTGTAGGAAATTACTGGTAGGATGTTCCTTTCACACAATGGAAATATTTATCCAGACACCTGTTTATCTATAAGAACATACAGTTAAAAATCTGGCCCAAAATATTTTTCCAAAACCTTCTCCATTTTCAAAGATGAATAGCAAGCCAAAAAAAAGTTTATGCATTTAAGGAATAGGGGGTAGCTGACTTAGTAACTAACCCTCCAGCTGTGAGGTTTAAACATGATGCACTTGACAGGTGCAACAGATCAATAATCACCAATGAACCTTCCAAATAAAGTTAGCTACTTAAAAAAAACCCACAACTATCTATAAATTTACTTCCTATGTTTGCATTTTCACACAGGAAACAAGTATTATGTGCCCAAAGTACTCATAAAAGTGAACTGCCCTCTCCCACCCCCAAACGTCCAATGATACTCAAAAGTTCGTGTTCCCTCCAAGACCCAAAGTGCCCCACCCTCGGGGCTGATGCTGTGAAACTTCTTCCCACGAAGGTGGCCAAAGTTCGCCTGCACCTCACACTGGGGTGGCACCGAGTCCCGGGCTGCAGGAAGTCCACCTGGCAGTGTGCGGTTCCCCCTGGAACGGCGCGTTACGGTGCCCTGGGACTCCGGCTCAGGTACTCAGCTATCTGTTGTGGGCACGTGACTTTTAGTCCAAAATTGCAAGTAGCTTTTTTTTCCCCACCGGAGTCAAATTTATTAAAATCGTTTTAGTCCAAGTTACGGGACCGGGTTACCGGCCTGTCAAGCCCTAGAGGGTAGCGAGCAGCCAGGCAGGCGCGGCTGGCACGTTACCACTGCTTGCCTTGCCGGAGCCGTGCCCAAATCCAGCTCCCAGTGGGCCGAGCCCACTCGCCTCCTTTACCCGGCAGGAGAGCGGTGCCCGCCCGAGCAGGGTAACGGGTTCCCGTCCCTCCTTCGCCCTCGGGGGTCCCCGTCCTCCGCCCCCGCCTGCGGTGTGCGGGGTACGGCGGGTTCCCTCGCTCGCCGATTCTTCCTGGTTGCAGGCGGCTGCCGAGGGGCGGGCAGCGGGGAGCGGCCGCCGGGGCGCACCTCCCACACAGGTACCGGGAGCTGCCGTCGCCGCCGGGCTTCCAAGGGGAAGGTCAGGGGCAGGAAAAAGCCGGGGCACGAACAGCAAAGCGCCGGCACCGAGCTGGGGAAGCGCGCTTGTGTGGCGCGGGAGGGACCCAGGCGCGCTCCGGACCGCGGAGCGGAGGTTTCTCCCCCCGCCCCCGGCTCCATCCCTGCCTCGCCCCGCACCTCACCGCCGCCTCTCCGGGTGGGTGGCAGGGACGGGAGGGAGCTGCTGCCCTTTCCGTACCTCGACTGCCCCCGCTACACGCAGCCCCCAGAGCGACGCAGCCCAGGAGGACACGGCGGGTGCGTTGTTTTTCCTTCTTTCATTTTTTACTATTTCGTGTTTGTTGTTTGGGTTGTTTGGGTTTTTTTCCCCCTTTTCTCCGGGCGGCTTTGCGGAGGGGAGAGGTGTGAGTAGGGGAGCGGGACAGGCCGGGGGCCTGGGGGTGTCCCCTCGCCACCGCCGGCTCCAGAGCCGCGCACGCCGGGCTCTGCCGTGTTTGTTGTTGTTGTTGTCGTTGTTGTTGTTGTGCTCCGGGGAAGAAGGCGATAGAGCGAGCGGTTGACAGAGGCAGGGGAGGTGGAGTGTTAGCGTTTCGATTTGCTTCTCTTCCTCTTCGCCGTGTCTGCCCCGCGTCCCTCCCCCTCGGCGGGGCGGCCGCAGGGGGCTCGGCGGAGGGCGGGCGGCGCCGCGAGACACCTGGAGCAGGTGGCACCGGCACGGGCAGGCGGCGGTAGGTGGCCCCCCCGGGCTCCCTCCTCCCCTTGACTCTGCCTCCGGGACAGGTACCTGCGGAGAGGGCAAGCAGCGCTCGGGGCGGCCCGCCACGATCGGCGGGACGGCTGGAGAGGGGAGGGCAGGGCACCTCTGCCCGGCCCGGCCCCGCGGAGGTGTCTCCTCCGGTGGGGTGCCGGCGGAGCCTGTGCCGGTGTGTTGCATAAGCGCGGGGCGGGGGGGGGGTGCACAGCCTGTCGCGTACCGGCCGGCAGCGGGAGGCCCGAAGTCGGTACCGCATCGGGGGCTTCCGGTTTCACATCGTGGCCTTGCCGGAGTTTTAAAAAGAAACGGACAACTTCTGCTTTTTTTCTTTTTCTTTTCTTTTTTTTTTTTTCCCTCCTCCTTTTTTTCTTTTGTTTCCCCCACGTGGCAAAGCCGCGCTGTCGGAGAGATGAGGAACGGGGCAGGTTCCCCCCGCCCGGGCACTCACCGGTTCTTGCCGGGGGCTTCCTTGAAGTGTCCGTGAGGGGGGCGTGGAGCGCGCCCGGTGGCGGGGACCGGGCCGTGGCCGGGCCGCGGGCGACGGCTGCGAGGTGTCGCTTCCCGGCCCGGCGCCTGCCAGAGCCCCCGCCTCCCCCCGGGTCCCTGCCGCCCGGGACCGCCACCTCTTTCTCCTCGCTCATCGGCTTGGCTTAGGCTGAAAGCTTCCGTGCCTCCGGTGCCGTACCCGGGCTGTGCGGGTTCCGAGGAGGGCTGGGCAGTGTTTAAAATGCCCCGAGGTGTGCGGGTGGTGGGCTGAGGCTGTAGCAAAGGCTGCAGTTTTAGTTTCTGCTTATGCTCGTGAGGGGCTTTCTGAAAATTGCTGCACGGTTTGTCTTGGGAAGAGTGTAAATACGTGTTTTTGTAATTCTAAGTAGGTCACTCATGGTAGCATATCCCGTGGGCATCACATTTGACCTTCAACGTATCAGATGCTACACTTGGAGTAATGTTTTAAAATAGGAAGAAACTGAAAATAAAAGCATTCTTGTGTAGAAGTTGAAGTTTTCCCTCTTTTCAGTGGGAGCAGAGTCGAGTCTCGGGGGATCAGGAGTGACAGTGTATATTGCATAGTTTTCCATCTGTTATATCTTTAATTTCTTTTTAAAATGCTGAGATCAAGTATAATTTTGTGTCTATGAAGTACTGCTAGTTCACAGATGCAGTCAAGTTAACCTATAGATTCCAGGGTGATTGCGTATAAAGGCTTGAAATGTCTGGCTGGAAGGATGATGAAGTGCTCCCTGTCAACATAAATAATAACAGTAAGAGAAGAGTCTGGTTTTATGTTAATGGTTTGATGACTGTTGGCAGTTGAGTAGGAAACAGTTCTCTAAAGTCTTTAAAGGGTCTTTGAGCAGTTAATGATAACTGGTATGAGTTTGTCAAAGCCCTCAGCCATCATGGATTATGTACTTTTCATGTTTTAGAGCAGTTCTGCCTGTATGAAATCTGAATTACTGTGAAGAGCACCCATGAGAACATTCAGAAAGCCATCCTGGGATATACCAAGGCTTCTACTGACAGTGGCCAAGAGTGTGTGCCTTGAGAGGACCACGATAGGGAAAGTTTGCCGTGATGCTTCTCCAGAATACCCTCTCCAGGCTGCACTGATGCTTCTCCAGAATACTCTCTCCAGGCAGCTGTGGCTAAAGGATTCCCTTGGGTAGAAGTGTTGCCTTTGTGCTTCAGACGCAAAGATTGTTGGTGTTTTGTTTTGGTTTTTTTTACTTTGATCTTATACAGTAGTTCTTGAAGCCATGTAGACTTTCAGTAAGATAGTAGGAAGGTGTCTGCGGAAATAGGGAACCAGATGGAGCGTTTTCCAGACGTTACTGATCGCTAGTAAGATGGTCAAAGGGCAATTTCTAGTTTGCAAAGGCCCGTGCATAGAAGTTAATGGATGTTAATTTTCCAAGCAATGTTCACGCATTAGGCTCTGACCTAATCCATCTAAAAACTTGATATTTATAAAAAAGAAAAAAAAAAACCCAGAAAGAAAAAAACCACAATTGGCAGAGAGTGTTATGCTCTTCTAATATATCCTAATGACTGCATCCAACTTACTTTTCACTGAGTTGGGAGAAAGCCATGAATAAAATGTAATGTTTTGTCAGCTTCACTGGATTTATAATAAGTAGAGAATTAAGAACAGAAACTGAGAGTATATATCATACTGTATAACTAAAGAATGTTCACAGACTTTTGAAGCCCCTGTTCTAGAGTGATAATTACTATGAGTAAGGTAGCAAATGTCACAATCATTATTGTAGTGATAAATTTTGGCCCACCACAGACCCTTTACTTTATAGTAGAAATTGCAGCGTGTTACTTAAAAATAGTTTTATATTTTTAGTTGCTTAAGTTTGTGCTTTTGTGAAAGTTTTCACTGCGTTGGACTTCATTCCTCAGAAAATCAGCTCCCACGTGATGCTTAGATTTCCAGTCAGCTAAGGCCTGACATCCTTTTCAAAAACAAGCTTGTAAGAATTACAAAAATCATGGAGTCAAAATATCCTGCTCGTGGAGGGAAGGATTATATCTGTTTTCAAGGCATGGCAACAGCCAGGACTTGATGTTGGTCACCCCATGAGTTGGTAGTGTAATTAGGACATGCTTCCCGTTCTGAGAGTTTGAGAAGATAAGCGTGTTGGTGGTGTGCTGGATTACAAATGAAGGTAGGTGGAATGGTAGTGGTAGGATCTGGCAAGAGAGCGACCCACCCGTCCTCTTCTCTCTTGCTGTTGCCTGGAGAAACACACAGTTTGGGAAATACGTGCTTGAGTCTCAGTACAGCTGCGTATGCACAAATTTTCCATTTATGATGGTTTTATTCAGTACTCGATAGAAATTACCCATATGGTTGAAACAGCCCCTTCAGTTATTTATTCCATCAAACAGAACATACCATTATAGCTTAGGCTCTAATTACTCTGCTACATGATTGTTATGACTAAAGAAACACTTTCATTATAAACTGTTGAGAGAAGACAGGTTAAACTGAAATCTGTGTCTTGTACTTAACTTGCAGCCTAAGTAGCAGGATTGTTTAGTGTTCAAAATGACATGTGACCCGCTTTCTGTTAACTTCTTACCTGCCAAAAGCAAGTGCTGTGAAAATGAGCACTCCTGTATTAGAACCTGGGCAGTTTGGTTCAACTTCTTACTTACCAGAATTAAATTGATTTCATTTACGTGAGAACACAACGATTTTTGACGGTCAACACGATGTATGGACTGATGTGGATGAAGTCTAACATTCTTTGGCTAAGGCATTGAAAGCATAACCAGTGTTCAATGGGGGAGAAGGCTGGGCAGTTTACAGTCTAAGACTCTGGTCTTGCATACAGGTTTAAAGTGTAAACTGTCATGGATTAAAGGACAGCGCAGTCTTCTGGATCATTGGTGAGGTGCCCAGACCTGTGGTGTTTAATCACCTGCATAATTTTTCTCTCAGGCAAGATGTCGCATTGAAACTGTGGTCTGTGGTTTTTTTGTGGTGAGGCTCTTACTTAAATAAAGGACACCAGTGATGAACAGCAGTAGGTCAGGAACTTTTAGATGAAATTTTGAATACAACCAGTTGGTAAGTCTTTTATAAAACAGGCATTTGTCTGGTTTCTTTAAAATGCTCTGTTGAAGATGGAAAGGAAAAAAGCCATTACAGCTGTCCAGAATTGTTAGGTGCTCCCAAGAAAAAGTCAGCAGCACACTGTCATTTCTGAAGAAGCCTGAGTTTATACATATAAAAAAAGCCAAACAAACCAGTTAGCAACCAGTGGAAGAAGAATGAGGACAAAAAAGGACATATGGTTTAGAGATCGTCTGTTCAAATAACTTGTACAGCTGGAGACTCAGAGAGATAACACTAGGCTTCAGTACTTTATTTGCATATTAATTGTGTTAATATTCATTTCCTGGGGCACCCGGCCTTCTGTACTAACTGCTTACTTTGGACCTAACTAGATAATTGGTATAAAATGAACAAGTTGGTCTCTGAGAGACCGCTGCAGTTGCCAAAGGCAGTGGCTGGCTTCAGTGGAGATTACATTAGAGCTGTATTACTGTAGCTTTCCGTTGTAGTTCTGGGTCTCGCTGTAATAAGCGTTCTGCCGGCAGATTGTTCTCACCCCACTGAGACAACGTGCTAGTGCTGTGTTCAAGCTAAGAAGGAGCACAGTGTGGCGATGCCAATGAGGTCAGAAATTAAAACGACACAATCAGAATCTAGTTCTCTAGGGGTTTTACCCCCCTGAGAATTTATCCCAAATGTTCTTAGTTACGCGAAGCACTGTAGAATTAGCTGTGATTGGAGAGAGTTGCATGAAACTTCACTGGTTGCTCTCCCCCAGTGAGGTGATGATAGTGTCTAATCTTAAATATCCAGTGAGGTTAAATAAAGGCTGTCTCACACTCGGTTTATAGGTTTTGTTTACTTAATCATAGAATCATAGAATTGTCAGGGTTGGAAGGGACCTTAAAGATCATATCGTTCCAACCCCCCTGCCATGGGCAGGGACACCTCCCCCTAGAGCAGGTTGCTCAGAGTCCCATCCAGCCTGGGCTTCAAAACTTCCAAGGATGGGGCTTCCACCACCTCTCTGGGCAACCTGTTCCAGTGTCTCA